>OZ007567.1:68479349-68714349 GCA_963931925.1 Onchidella celtica | reverse complement strand
TTGTTTATGTCTAATGCGGGGCTTCGCAACACACATTTTCTCCTGCATTGCCACGTTTTATCCAGTTTCAGATGACGATTTAAGTAAAAGAAAAACAACAACGAAGATGATAAGAACCATTATGACTGGCAGCTGACGTCATGAGGCAGAACATTTCGTCTTATACCACACATTAACGAGAAGGTCACGTCTTTCTGTTCAACAAATTCAGAATCCTTTACGTCAGGAGTCACCGACACTAAATACCACCAGGTCAAAAGAAAGTTGCCATTTGTTTCATTTTGTAGTTGTTGTTGTTTTAAAAAGACCTATAAAGGAAGGCGGAGCCCGCTGGTTGTATCTTTAATACATTTTGTGGAGGATTTGTCATTTTGTCAGTAATCCTTTCGTACATCACTGCTCGAACTCAACACGACTATAATCTTCACCGTTCCCATTTTTCAGTGGGAAAGGTTATTGTGGCCAATAATGCGACAAAATACTTACAGCATGTTAGGAAATAACACAGAGTGTATGGCCAGTACCTGGCCAAATTAAAAAAAAACGTTATTATGGTTATTTTACCAACAAAAGGATTATTGTAGTCAGCTGGTCAATAAAACCCAGTATCTGTCTTGTGATGTTTAAAGCGCCTTTGTTGTCTTGATATAGACAAGACGTGCATTGTTTGTCAAATCAAAGACCTTTAAGGCCAGAAATATCGACGTTTTGGAAGATTATTTTAAATAGCATAATAAAATTGCCCATTCTGTACGGGTCTTACTGGATTAGACATCACAAGCAACAGTATATTATTCTCTTATCCTTCTGCGTTCGTTATCCATGTAATCATCAGCAGGAGGCTTTTTTGGATGACATAAATAAAAAAGCAGGTTCTATACGAAATTCTGTCTTAATGGAGCATATATCACGAGCAACAGTGCCTTCTTTAATTCTTTCACATTCAGTGTCTGTTTGATCATCACCGGGAGGCTTCGTGAGGTAAGAAATACCCCAGTGCTGCAATCACTGTTGTCGTCAACCAGTGTTTTCTTCGGTGTAAATCTGATGTGAGAAATGCACCAGACATTGTCGTCAGCCTTTTCTTCTTTGTAACGACTGATGAAATCTCCAGCTGAAACTGCAGTTCTCTGACAAAATAATGTATTACATTCACATTGATCCGAAATTTCCTCTTCTCGTCTTCTAGTTTCTCTTATTGTTGAGAACTAACAATGACACAGAGCTAGTTCTGAGAAATCTCAGGGCGGCAGGGTATGATGAAATGCATTTATAATCTACCTCTGTCTGGCTGCGGTAACCGCAATGAAGGGACATTGTATCTGGTGCACCTACGGCCACGAGAAACGCGTCTAATCAACACTGTTATGACTGACTTCTATGTTGAATTTTTGTTGTTGAAATATTTTATATTCTTTTTGCCTTTCATTAGGGAGGCAGTACTTTCAAGTCAGCATTCGAACCTGTTCAAACAGCAAGTGTATGTCTAACCCTCATAGCAAGTTTAGCACAAAATAAAACGAAGAGTGTGAAAATCGGAATGATTTGGCCCAATTAGCTTTTTAGTGACCTTAGTTCTTGTTTGTTTTGTCTCCATTTCTGAAAAACACACACACACACACACACACACACACACACACACACACACACACACACACACACACACACACACACACACACACACACACAACACACACAACACACTAGAGGTCGGTTGGTATATGGAAGGGGTATAACAAATGCACACTTTGGCGCTTGTCTAAAATGCGTTGTGGCACTTATCAAGCTGTTTCACAATTCCGATTCTAATTCCTTATCATAATATTAAAGCCGCGAATTTCTCAGTTTCGCAAAAAGTGGATTTGAAATAAACAAGATTTAAGATAACGATTTGTGGCCCTTCAGAACGTCGGCATCGATTACTACCGTCCGTCTTCTTCAAAATGTTGAAGATCGAAGGTCTTTAAGTGTTATAAAAACGACAGGTAAAGGTCACATTAGACTGACGTACTTGAGTGAATGCAGCTAGAAAATCAATTTTTTTGTCCAAAGTTTGAACTTGTACATTTTGATTTTCTACTTCTGTGAATTAAATGTGACCTCACAAAAAGCCTCCTTTTCATACAAACTTAACCAAAGGCGCAGCCAAACTCTGAGCAATCCAGTTTGTGATGCCGTTGGACCATTTTGTCTTCCTGAAGCAGAAATAAAGAACGCCTCAGGGGAATTTATCAGGGCGGTGTCTGCCAGGAGAAAAGATGGATAAGACGTTATGTTGAATCCAAAGCCGAGCCCGGGATTTTGTTGGAATCTTAACTTCAGATCTCTGAAATGTGGAAAAACAACATAAGCAACCAATCTTTTTACATGCGAAATAGTTGTTCTTTTTGGCCAGCAAAATGTGAAGACCCACCTTTGATTAGGTAAATTAAGTCATGGATCTGTTGTGGGCAGTTCAATGTGATTTGCGCAGACTTCGTACCGGCAATAAAATGATCCATATAGTCTCCAGAAATGAATCCGTCTATGCCCACCCGAAATGAGTGCAAAGTCAATACCTTTCAGGTCAACTAAATTATCGCACCCGATCAGTCGTTGATCACAGTCTCTGATTTGATTACTGAATGTTTTGTGCCACGTCGGCCAATACAAGGTCTGAAAATGATCAGGTCAGTCTATTGTCCTTTCTTCTGTTTGTGGTCGTTGTCTTTTTCTCCGTTCTATGGTTCAGGCATATCCATATCCCTGGTACCTCGTCGTGAAATTCTTCTTTCTTCTTTCGTTCACCAATCTAAATCTGCAGATTTGTTCTTTTAATAAAATCTACGGTTTTCTGCAGTTCTGGCAGAGCACCATAGAGTTTGATATTCAGGTCGGTGGGTTGGGGCCAATATGTTTCTCGCAGTGCTGAGAGGAGTGTGCAGTTCTGCAATATATGCTCCGTGTTTTGAGGAGACTGGCTGCACTCGCATATGGCAGATGTTCCTATTTTGAACTTGGTGAACATGTGGTGGTGGAGCCTATTGTGACCAGTTCTTAGTCTGAACAATAGTACTTGATCCTCTCTGTTCAGGAGATGATATTTATCCTGTTGGTTTATTTGCTGCCGTCTGTCGTTTTTGATGAGGTTTTTCTTCTCATAGTAGTTTAGGAGGCACTGTGGCTGCTCCAGGCCGGAGCCCTCCTTAGCCAGTTGGTCTGCCTTCTCATTGCCTGGGACTCCACAATGTGATGGTATCCACTGTAGGACTATCCTGCTTCTATTTCCAAGCTGTGTAAAACATTTCTTCAGGTCGTTAAACTTGCCAGCTTGAAGGGCCTCAAGGACTGATCTTGCATCTGTGAGGAAGACGATGTTGCTGTCCTCTACTTGAAGCTCTGTGGCAGCTGTCATGAGGGCTTTGGCTTCTGATCCATAATTATTGCAGAAGGTTCCGGTTGGCATGCTAATTGCCGTTCTTGTTGAGTCTGGATACTCTATATACACTCCGGCACCTCCGTTTGTTACAGCATTCTCAGCAGAGCCATCTGTGTAGACTCGAACCCATGATTCGCTTGGATACTTGTCATCAAGTAGGCCGAGTACAGCAGTTCTTCTTTCTACTTCACTTTGTTCTCCCTTGTTGAAGACACCATCAACGTCTGTGTGTATCTGGACTTGGGTCTCTGTCTCCTCCGTCCAAGGGGTCTGTTCAGGTACAGATGTCAGGGGGTGGGCAATCTGGGGAAGGTGTGATAGCTGTCTTCTTATTCGCTTTGCCTTGTGAATAAAGCTCGTACGTTTCAGCCTTCCCCTTGCCAGGTCTCCTAGCTTCTCTTTCATTGGGTGATTCTCTATGCTGTTGAATTTCTCTGCCTGGATTGCCACCCTGGTTTCTCTTCGTTCTGCAAGTGTTGCTATCTGGGTGATCTTCTCCATCTCCACAATGGGTGTTGACTTCATTGCTCCTGTGATGATGCGCAAAGCCTGGTTCTGAACTTTGTTTAACATCTGAAGGGCTGAGTTGGACGCTGAACTCCAGGCTGTTGAACCATATTCGAGGTGAGGGCGAATCCCTTGCTGATACACATTCTTGAGAATTCTTTCTGTCGCTCCCCATGATGTGCCGCTCAGTTTCCTCAATATGGCTAGCTTTCTTCTAGCTTTTGTCTCTGCCCTCTCGATGTGATTCCTCCATGAGAGCCTGGTGTCGAATGTGACTCCTAGATAGGTTGGTGCTTTGTCTTCCTTGAGTGATGTCCCATTGAGCTTGATGGCTCCAGCAGTCTGTTTTGGAGACAGGGTGAAAAGAGTAGTGGACGACTTCTCTTCGTTGACTGTGACACACCACTTATTCGTCCATGCTAAGAGGATGTCAGTGGCTCTTTGTAGTCTTCTTGTGGCAACTGTGGCTTGTTCTTCCGTACACCACATAACTAGGTCATCTGCATATAGAGCTGTACGTATTCCGCAGGGTAGTTCTTGAACTAGATCATTTATGAAGATCAGGAATAAGGTGGGTGATATTACTCCTCCCTGTGGCACACCGTGTCTCAGCAGTACCTTCTTGCTGTGACATCCATCCAGCTGGACTCTTGCTCTTCTGTTGTGTAGAAGGCTCTTGGTCCACTTGTACATGCTACCAGTCACTTTGTTGTCTCGCAGCTTCCTGAGTAGTCCGTCTTTCCAGACTTTGTCAAAGGCCTTTCGAAGGTCGATCCACACTGCTAATACTTGTTTCTTGTCCTGGAAGGCATCTTCAATGTCCTGTGACAGATAGGTTGCTTGATCCTCTGTGGAATAACACTGACGGAACCCTGCTTGCTGATCAGCCAGTAGGTGGTTGCTTTCCAGGTACCACTTCATTCTGTGGTTGACGATCCGTTCCATGGTCTTGCAGAGGCAGCTTGTCAAGCTTATTGGTCGATAGTTTCTTGCTGTTCCTTTGTCCTTTCCATTTTTGGGTATTGGGACCATGATTGCTTCTCGCCAGATCTGTGGTACTTCTCCAGTTTTCCAGCTGACGTTGAAGATCTCTAGTAATTTATTCAGAGCTCCGGATCCGAGTTTCTTGATCATCTCATTTGGTATTCCATCTGCACCTGGTGACTTCCGCAGTTTTAGTTTGCTAATGGCAAGGTCTAGTTCTTGCCGTGTGATCTTTGTGTTCATGACTTCTGGCTGGTCTCCTTCGTTTCTCTCCGGGGCCTTGTCATTTCTTGCCTCCTTTAACTTGCTTGTACTTACCTCTATGTTACAGTCCTTAGCAAACACATCTGCAAAAACATTCGCTGCTGTTTTCTTGGTTAGGGTCTTGCCATTCTCTTGCAAAGTGACTCTGATGTTACTATCTGTTCCTTCATCATTTAGAGCTTTAACCAGGTTCCATAGTTTCTTGCCGTCTTTTTCAAAGTTGAGGGAGGCTGTTTTCTCTTTCCAGCTCTTGCGTCGTGCCTGGAGCTTTCCTCTTTGAAATCTTGGCTTAGCTTGCTGGAGGGCATTGTGTTGCTGTTGTCCTGGGTTGTTTTCAGCCTGTATTCGTGCCTTTTCTACTTCTTGGTGGAGTTCGTCAAGATCCTTGTTCCAGTATGGTTTGTAGTTCTTTCGTGCTCCACGAGGTATTGTTTCCTTGGCAGCTTGAAGAATAGATGAGTTGAACTCTTGCACAATGGTGTTGATGTTTTTCCCTGTTGAAATTATACTTGTGGCAAGCACGCTTGTTCTGTGTCTGAACATCATCCAATTGGCCTTCTTGTAGTTCCATCTGGCAAGGGTGCTGCTGTTCTTTATTAGCTCGTTTTCCACCATGATGAAAACAGGGCGATGGTCACTTCCTCCAAGTTGTTTCCCCACAGTCCTTTTGATCTTCCAGTCCAGGTCTGGTGTATAGAAGGCTATATCCGGTGTTGAGGTGGTATGCCAGCATCTTGAGTAAAATGTAGGTGGGTCTGTGGGCTGATTTATGAGAAGCAGTCCTAACTCATCCTGCCATGTTTCAACCTCCTCACCTCTCTTGTCCATGTGTTCATAGCCCCAGCTTTGGGAGTGGCTGTTGAAGTCTCCACATGCTATTAGCCTACCTCTAAAGGGAATTGTATCCAGGGACATGGATCGGTCGTTTGGGCAGTAATAATTGAGGATGTGGAATTCCGTCTGATCTGTCCTGATGTGTAGTAGATGATATTCTGCTCCCTCCATTAGCACCTGAATCTGGCTTGCTCTGATGTTGTTTCTCACCAAGGTTAGAATTCCTCCTTTTCTTCTGTCTGTCCGGTCGTTTCTAAAGCACTGGTATCCTCTTACCTTGAAAGCAACGTCTTTGCTGAGGTGGGTTTCTTGGATGCAGCAGATACTTACTTTCTCCTCAAAAAGGATGTTTTCTAGCTCTAACTTCTTGCTGTATCCATCTTTCTTGCTGTTGACTCCTTCAGCATTCCAGTGCATTATCTTTAAAGGTTGCTCCTTATCTTTGATGGTTTGGCCAGTAGCATTCCTCTCCTGCCCCCCGGCTCCCCGGGGCAGTCGAGAGGGCCCTCCAGTAGCTTGGGTGGGCCCCTTCGAGGCTGGGGGGCCCGGCACTGCCGCTGCCTGGGGGGACTTCACAGGGCGAGCACCATGACGATAACTAACTGCAGACTTAGACATAATAGTGAAAAGGGTGCGTGGTATCTAGGTTAGGCGCCCTACTCTGGCCAGATACCTCCGTCTTCAGCTTATTTTGCTAGAGCAGAGTTTGCTCATGCTCGGCGAGATGGCTCGGCCACATTTGTTTCACACCCCTGGTGGTGTTACTAAAGCCCCCTCACCGGCGGCAAGGAGTGACCTCGAGGGGGGTCGTGAAATAGATCCGGTTTGGTTCTGAAAAATGACGAGAGAGAGAGAGAGAGAGAGAGAGAGAGAGAGAGAGAGAGAGAGAGAGAGAGAGAGAGAGAGAGAGAGAGAGAGAGAGAGTTTGGTGTTCATTATCGAGCAGTCGATATATCGTCATTAACGACGCCCCTTACACCGGGTAGGATCAAGATTGATACAAGCACTGTTATTAGGACAAGTCCGTCAGAGTAATGATGCCACTTTGGCATCTGTTCAATCGAAGATGACATCATTTTGAAGTGTATTACAGCAACATTTCTTACGATTTTTTTTGTCCAAAAGGTGTTGCTTCAGTACTCGTGTATATGACGCATTGTTGACTAGGACAACAGGACGACATCCTCTAGCATGTCATCATATCTGTCCATCGATCGACTACGGCAAGGTTTTCTCTTGGGCATTGATGCTAACAGACTGTCTCAACCATTTCGTTTTTCTTTCTTTCATGCACACTCCCAGTATTATGTCGTATCTCTGAATTGCCGATAATTGGCAGCTTTCATTACGATGTTGTATATTTCTGCAGAGCTGTACAATGTGTTGTTTGTCAGTATCAAAGATCATTTCTATGCATGTTTGTGATAGGACAATGTTTTGTGCAGGAATGTGGATTTGGAACCTTATTTCCATCTCTCGTGTTTGGATTTTCTTTCTTTTTTTTTTTTCTTGCCATGGCAAGACTTCTCTCTGATCATAATCTGTAACGGAGTGTTCAGTTTACGGGCGAAACACGTTTGGAATATTATGTTTGCATTGCACAAGAGCTTGGCACAAAGGTGTCGGTTTTAGTCATTTAAGCTGGAATAATACCTGAGTCTGAAATTCAGAAACGCTTTGAAAGCACTGAGTTGTGTTGTTACTGCCTCGCGTAACCAGGTTTCATTCATGTAGCAAATATCTCCGCAGGGCCACGACTGCGTCTAGACAAACAGCTTGGCCAAATGGACGGTGAATGACTCTTTTCAGTTGCCAGCGTCCCAGATATTCCCCAGAGGACTTCTCTATATAGTAAATCTGCAGGAGCTGAGTTGCCTCCGCCAAGTTCCAGTAGCCACGTTTGTTGTGTGGAGTGCACGTTGCTTTGGACGATTAACTTCGGCAGTCGTGAGCTCAGTGACAATGCCGAATCTCTGCTTTGTGTGTATAATAATATGTGCGTGTTTTATTTGATTCAGACGCGTCTGTATGCAGTCATTATAGACTTACAGTGCTAACAAACTATTATGTACGTATGGCTAATTTAGATTCGAATGCGTATATCTGTGAAACGTACTGTGGATGTAGGAACAATATTTTTGACCAAAGGCTTAGCCGGCTGAGGTACTTTATACTGAACTGAATACCGGCAATCAAAGGGCAATTTTTCTGTGCTATTATCCTATTCTTCCACTCTCCCCCCCCCTTCTTTTTCTTTACCTCCTTTCCCAACTTCCGGTAGTTTTCTTTACTCTTCATCATCCAATTACTTTTTTCTTTAACGTTCAACTCAGTCACCTCCCAACTCTTGTCTTCAATTCCCCATTTGATTTATTTTTTCTGCCCGGACCCGACATGTTTTTGACCAGCGAAGCTTCCTGTTATTCCTACATTGGTTATTAATTTTTTGCATAGACACGGTCGTACCGATATCCGTGCTCAGTTTCTTTTTTCGTCCAGTATTTTTAGGGCAGGTTTCATGGTTGGAGTTAGTGTAATGAGGGTTGGATTTCCGAGAATACTTCACGGGAATCTTCTTTATGCTGATCCATTTTAATTGAACTAGTCCTGTCATTCGTGTACCTTGGCCAAAATAACCTGTTTGGAATCAGAATGACCACCGGCCAGAATATGTGCTTCCTACTTTTTGTTTTGAAGACGCCTGAGATAATTTCGCTGATTTGAGTTGGACGCCTAATTAGGAAGGCGCCCTACTCAAATGCCTAGATCTAATTAAGATGGTGCCTTACTCAAATGTGTAGATCTAATTAGGAAGGTGTCCCATTCAAATGCCTAGATCTCATTAGGAAGGTGTCCTACTCGAGTGCCTAGATCTAGTCAAAACCTGGTGACTCGAACATCTTTGTTTAGTCTGAATGGAAAGTGACGTGTTTTTCTGAAATATTTATTCACAGGCACGGCCGACTTCGTAATTATCAATTTTACAACCCATCCGCACCCTTCAACGTCACAATTTGTTGCCGCTGAGTCCCTTTCCCGATTTTTCTAACAAGGCATCATCTATGGCGACAAATTGAAAAGCAACAAGAACGTTTTGTTAATACTGCGTTATGACTACAAAATGTCCTCGTATAAAATTGGTTGGGACAGAAGTTTGAAAGCTGAGTGTCCGCCGAGACGGGCCATTCCTTTTTTCACTATATGTCCACAACATGCGCGCGTATAAACACCGTGGGTACTACTCATAGAGCTCTGTGGTACTAGTTTTTTTCGTTCAATTATGAAGGGATGTGGTGCAAATTGTTTGCATTGTTGACATGGGTGATACGAGCGCAAGTAAACGGATGCAATTTGGCGAATTGATCCGTCTCGATATCCTGTGTCTCGGGTGCCCGGGAGAATTGTTTGATGAGGTGCTAAGAATAATATGCCAGTGCAAGGGTTAACATTATTCAATATCTTGTGTTGTTTTCTTCTTGTAAACCGCTGTGACCGAACAGAATCAAAACAAAAACATGAGAAGTCTCTGGCCGATCGTCTAGAAACACATGAGTTTCATGCAGGTTGAGAAAGTTTCCAGTAGAATAGTGTTATTCAGTTCTCACCATATCACCAACAGTTGTCCGCGTGTGAAGAATTATCAAACACGCCAGGAATATTGGTTTCTTGGGAGGGAAAAAATTCGTGTTCCTGATTCTATGGTAGGTAGGATCGTGCACGTAGTCTTCTCGGATAAGGACGAAAAATTGGGACGGCCGTGTGCACGTTGCGAATATTAAAGATACCTTGGCAGATGAAAGTTGAGCAGGCCAAACAAGGCCGCTGCCCGGGCAAATTTCTAAAAAACGAATCCCTACCACAAAACACACAGAAAGAAGAAAAAGTAAAAACAAGAAAAGTGAGGTGTAAATGTCAAGGGCAGGGAAGCTCCTAAAACAAAGAGCTAAACACAAAGAGCTAAACACAAAGAGCTAAACACAGTAGGTCAACTCTTCACATAGGAACATGTCTGGTGTCCTTCAGAGGGAATGCATGGAAGTTTCCCATGTTGGCAGCTGCCGCTGTCGCTGGATCATATGCCCAAGAGTAATTGATTCGTTAACCATTCCAAGAATAAACCAGTCTATCAGATATTGTGATAATAATGTTTCGGCAGGTAAGAGCAAACGAATGTGTATAGTTAATTGAAGTAGTTGTTTATCAATCAGTAATGGGTCGTTATCTACAAAGGAGCCATCGAAGTTATTATTTTCATTATCAACATGTGTTTTTTTTCTCTCCCCCAAATCTGTCTGTTTTGCTGTAAGACTAGGGGGAAAACCTTTAAAAAAATGATAGTGGAAACCATAAAGCGGGCATTTGCTGGGTTGCTTTTATTAATTATAACAGGATGTTCCTGCACACCGACATAGCAGTGCTATTGCATTTGCCAGTGTTGATTTTTGAGGCCAGACATCATCTTATTTCCACTGTCATACTGGTGTTCAAGCTCCATAACCTTTTTCTTCATCGCCTGATTATCTCACTCTCATAGCCTGAAAAATATTGTCAACTCTGACATTTGATCAATGAACATTGTTTCACATTGTATTATTGTTATTATATTAAACTCTTTTTTTTTTTCCACGTTGAACTGTAGACAGTGACATCCATTATGTTGTCAGGATTCACGAGACTTTTTCACATTTTTGTCTTTCAGAAACTTTCCATGTGCTTCGTTATCAGCATTATAATGTCTTAGATAAAGTCTGAGATAGGAATTTGTAATATTAAGGCGACAACTTGAGGAAAATTGCATTCCCGTGTGAAGCAAAACAAGAAATAATGTGATATCTATACTTTACAATCACAATTAAGTCGCCGGAGTGACCATGAAATTTTGATAGTTTATTAAATTTTGACACAGGTCTTTTTTTTTTTTTTTTTCTTTTTTTTTCCAAATCTTCAACTAACTCAACTGCATCAGGCAAACTGAACTTTGGTGTAATGGCGTGAATGTATTGGTACAGAACTATTTAATTGGCCCAAAGACTTTAATACTGAAGTCCGGCTTTCATATCACTTTGACTTGGGTTATGACCAGTACAGTGAAATTGTAGACCAGTTTGACATTGTCATTACCAATACACAGAAATGGTGTGAATGTAGCATTCCATCATGCCTTCTGGCACCCTTAAAAACCTGACGGAACGGCCGCGATGCTGGATGCTCGCGCTTGCGTTTTCGCCCAGCGCTTTCTGCGTGGTCGTGGGATCTTCTAGCGCGCCATGCTTGGCCAGTAACGTCCTACTGATTTTATTTGGGGGGGTATTGATTCCATAGGGCCAAGAGCCAGATACAAGAAGCACAGTGCTGGTTAGTTTTCTATAACCGCCCTCTCGTGTGTGTTTGTTATGACTGTGCTTCTTGTAAAGGATCCTCACCATGAGAAGATGGAATCTCATTTGAGATGAAAGTTCGTGAAATGTTGGGAGTGTTGGCTGTCCTGGGAAACATGTAGATCTAGGTTAGTGCAAACTCGTACTCTCAGCCTTGGGAGGAAACGAGGGGTTGAGGAGCCCAACCCTGGTCGATAAGTGGATAGAAGTTTTAAAGTGAGCTTGTGTTTGAAATCTTATGATAATAGTTGTCAGGATTTTTTTTTTTTTCGCAGAGCAGTCGTGAAATGTGCGGAATACTACCTTTTGTTGAGAAATTTCTATTGTGACATCACTGGATTATGTGTGAAATTTAATAAAGGTATTCGTGGCATCCGTATTTATATTTAAAGTGTTATCTGAAACTATTATTTGAGAAACAAATTGTTGTGGAAATTCACGTAACGCCAGAAATAAACGATATCAACGACAATTTGGTTTTCATTAGGCTCAAGAGATTCTCCTGTTCGTCTGATAGTGTTTTCTTAACAGACGTATCAGTTTAATTTGTCTCACTCCCCGTTTATGGGTCTTTGCCAGCGTTGTCTGTCGTGGGTAAGTTCCAAATAACGAGTGATGTGAACCTTTCCTGTGGTTAATACTGGGTATTTCCTGGATCATAGAACTCCAAACGTTCGGAATCTGGTGAGATATTAAGTTGTTGTCACTGTGTCTGGTAACTTCAGATCTTACATCAGTCAGACGGATCTTTTCCTGTTAGATTTTTCATTTCACTTTTTTGTTTGATCTTATTTATAAATATCTGAAAGATGAAAAGTAACTCATGGTAAGATGAAACGGAAAATTTCCTTCTGTATTTTGTCTTTAGGCCCATGGGGCCCAGTGGCTACATGGACTATGTATTTCAGTGGTCGCACACAGGTGATTTATGGCAGAATATAACAAATGTTTGTAAGTTTGAAAACAAGGAAAGGTTACTGGGGAGCAGTTTGTTATATTATGATGATTCCGTCAGCAGCTGCTGTAGCCGCTTTAAGACTCAATAGAATAATATACTTAAATTGTTTTGTTTACAGTATACAGGTAACAACGCTCATGGAATATTCATGTGGACCGCTAAAACTAAATAAATTATACTGCAGTGAAGGGAGAGAGAAAAGGTTTATAAACACATCAGGGGAGTTAGGTAGTGAGGGATTGGACACATAGCAGTATGAAAACTAGCATACAACAAAAACACTTGTTAATGTTATCCAAGCGTATCACTCGGCCGTGCGGTCATTGCTCCAGTCTGGAAAGGGGCCACCCAACCATAAAGTACACAGGCATAATTTTGGCGATTTTTTAAAATCCTCTCCCCTGCACCCATGTACGTTTTTCATATATGCTGGAGACACCCCCCCCTCCCCTTCCTCATTATTATGGGTAGAGGCCTTGGTATTCTACAGTATTTAGTGACGGTTTGCAGGGGCTATTTGATTCTTTCTTATTTTATTTGCCGAAACAACAACAACAACAGCAACATATAAAACCAAGATGTTCAATTGATAACCATGAAAAGTTTACATTCACTCACTCCTCAGATCAGAAGCCCCGTCTCCCATCAATGTGCGCTTTTTTAACTCTAGGGGACCCCCCCCCCCTTCCGATACATACTTTATGGATGGCCCAAAAGAGGCATGTTGTATCATTCCAGGACGGCCTACTACGACAAATGTATGAGATATGTGAGTGGAATGTAGTAAACCTTAAAAAACAACAACACCCACACACAGACACAAAAACAACAACAGCAAATGAATTTGATCATATTACCCAGTCACCACATATATACATAATTCATGACCATGACATAACCAAACAAACGGCTAACATACGCAGTGTAGATTTTCACAGCTGTCCTGCTTGATTGAACGTAGTTAGATCTCAAGTCTTATCTGCCAGCATGTTCAGTATAAAATCATTACATCACTGAATCGGTACTGCACACGAAAAGAAAAAATATCGTTTGTTACCTGTGATTTCGCCGATGCATTTTTTGCATTGCTGGATATACTGTATGTTCTCTCCTTCTCTGAATGGACCGTTGTTTTCTTATGGATATTTACGCCTGTTGAGCACAAGTAGGTTGACTTGTTTTCATAACTGTTAGAGATATCTTTTTATTGTCTGATTGTTCTTAGCTGGAAGCTTTTCTTTTTTGAGAGTTGTGCCAGTGCTTTTGTTATTTACACAGGCTATTTAAACTGCGTGACTCAGGTGCAAGTTTCCAGTTGGCGTGGTCCTGACATTTCTGTACATGCCTGGTAATTGCATACAAAGGATGTTGGATTGCAGATGTGTTTTGGCTGCAAGGATCAGGAGAAGCTGTCACGTGTGGGCTAATTCAAGATAATTTTGTCCGCTTTGCTTTCAAGATAACCTTTTAGATAATAGCGGGAGCGCGGACTTTACTTAGTAAAGAAAAAAAAACTGTGGAACCATGCGATTATTGTGAAGAGAGAGAGAGAAGAAATGTGCTTTTAGAAGAATGAACACGATTCAGCACACGCTGTGCAGAATTCCGTTTACCGCATTTCGATGAGAATTACACACTAGAATGACACACTTCCTGTTCTTTTTTTTCCGTTTTAAGATATGAACTTTTGTATGCAGTTAAAAGATGAGAATGTTGGAGAATCTCAGATACGGTTGATATCATTATTCTTGGTATTTTTCCTCTGGTCTTTCCAATGAATTCACTAACACTGTATCAGTTTCTAGGCAGTGTGATGGAGAGTTTCGGCGTTTTCCATCAACAAACGAAATTACCCAGCAAAATCCAATCTCATTGCATTGGCTGCGTTAATTTCTTAGTATATCATTTTATTCCCTCAGATTTCTCCAGACAAATGCTCTGGAAACGTGCAAGGAAATGGACTGAACTTCATTTCCCAAATCCGTCTTGTTTGTATGTTTTTCACTCATGTGTGTGTATGTATTTTAAGATCTATGTGTGTGTGTTTTTTTTAGGGGGGGGGGGGCAGTCTCTGAACAGCCACTTGACATGGCCCACCTAATTAAGTTATCAGTCATAAAGAAATACTTTGCACAAATCAGTATTTCAGTACAAAACTGAGACGCGTGTTGACTTGTTGAACTCGGATTTTCACCCCTCGCTGAAATTTCTTCCTGTCGTCATGCACACAGTCTGAGGTCCTGACCTTGTCAGATCTTGAGCGTGAGACGTGAGCGCATTAAAGAGCCAAAGCACAATAATTATAATCATGTGCTCCTACCCCTCCTCGCCCCCCTTCCCCCCCCCCACCCACCAGGTCTAGGGCTGCTTCTAAATAGGGACCCCGCCCCCACCACCCCCACTTACACATATACACACTCTGAGACCACCCCAGCATAATGCGAAAACAAAGTTTATGTGTGGGTGCACAGAGACACACGCTAGATCGGGGATTCTCAACCTTTGTCGTCCCATTTACTCCTGGTAACATTTCGAAAGTAAATTCATCCCACTTTTTTTTTTTTTTTAAGACTAAGAGGTCTTGTCCTCAGCATCCGCTCCGCTGATTTTACGGAAAATGACGTATGAAAAACTCTCTTTGCCTCTGTAGCAATGGGGAGCGGAACGGGTGCCCTAGCGGAAAACACTTGGGCACCGGGTGTACAAGTAACAGCAGCCAAATAAGAATGCAGATAAAATACATATCGCTAAGTCCAAAACGATAGAAAAAACAAATAGTACTTTTTCACAAAAAGGCACATTTCAGAATTTCTTCTCAGCTTTAGATTCTTTTTTTAAATTACAATTTTAACAAATATTATGTGCATATCCAGAATCAGCAGGGGGGGGGGGGGAATGAACCCCGTAGCATCCCCAGTGGGTGATTTTAGCCCAGGTCGGGAACCCCTGCACCAGGGCTGCCTGTGTAGGCAACAGCTGTTTCGAAACGCCAGTAAGTGAGAAACGATCTGGTCTACTTCGGTTATTCAGCATCCACATGAACTTTTGCACCCTTTCAAAAGAAATTCAATCCCATCCCCACTATCCAGCATTGTAGGCTGATTGTAACTGGATTTCACATGAGATGGCTGAACTAATCAAGTCGAAATAATTGAAGATCAAGAAACAAACAACCATAGTAAACAAACAAAAAATTTTGACTCTTATCTTCACTGCTGTTTGGGCAAGCTTTGTTCATCGCCTTGCATCTGCGAAACCAAAGTGTTTGAAAAAAATAATAAAAGAGAGAGAGAGAGAGATGCAATTATAAACTGTTACTGTTAGAAATCACTCTGTCAGGAGGGAAGTGGTGGATTTTTAAACTATAATAAACTAGCTGAGTACTCGTTCGATGAACAGGTTTGTATAGTTTTTTTTTTTGTGCGTGTAAAACTTAAGACGCCTGCGAATTAAGAGAGGCATTAATGCTGCAGAGATAGCTTATAAGAGAGATGCAACAACGAAGGACACCACTTCAGACCGAAAGGAATAAGAACAAAAGCCGAGATGCGTAGGGTCATCCCCAAAACTCAGCGATAGGACAGTACACAGTGTGCAGTGGTGCGCACCGAAAAATTTCAGGAAGTGGTGATGTCATAAAAACCTGCAGCATGTCAATGAACCTAGTGAAAATTGGGGAAACAATAAATTTCCAATAAAAAAAACTACACCGATTTGAGACTTCTATTAAAAACTGTACACCCTTACATCCATTCTGATGCACCATATAAAATTTGAAGTCTGAGTTTTGAGTGGTTCAGAAGCCTTTTGCAACGAAAAATCTCAAGTCCACAAATATAATAATATACTAGCTGAGTTCCCGGCCCTGCCCGGGATAAATCGATTTATTAGTTTCAGTTCTGGGTGATTATTATGGACCTGCTTCATTTTGCCTGTTTCTTTAGCTTTATTTTATTTTTGTTTGCTTGTTTGTTTTTAGATACGTTTTACTGCTCTCCCTTTGCGCACTGACGTCCTGCGCGTCCCGCCAGCACCCGTCAAATTATGGCTATGATTTGCG
Source organism: Onchidella celtica (assembly GCA_963931925.1). Classification (NCBI taxonomy): domain Eukaryota; kingdom Metazoa; phylum Mollusca; class Gastropoda; order Systellommatophora; family Onchidiidae; genus Onchidella; species Onchidella celtica. The sequence continues at coordinate 68,697,946 of OZ007567.1, read as the reverse complement.
CACGGGTTAGTTTGTTTGCACATCGCAGGAAGTGATAACGTCATGTGTTAATGGAAAAGAAATATTATAATATTTTCCTAGGCATATTGAAAACACAAACCTGTACTTTTGGCCCTGCAGTGTCAATCTCCCAATTCCAGACCCTTTCTATAATCTAGGCACATTGAGAACACACAAAGTTTCATACTTGATAGTCTAATCCTCAATCTCATCATTCAAACCAGTCCTAACCGGAAGTTGTTTTGTGAGTGTGATGTTGTAACCGGAAGCAATCTAAATTACATTAATTTGCCGAAAAAACAGACCGAACGCCCATGTGTCGCAACCTAGCAACTAATACAAACGTTCTGCGAGTTATTAATTTTTTTTTGTATTTTCTGTGCTGGGGACACGACGACAGTCTATACTAAGCGTTGTATAAAATCTGAGGGCCACCGAATCAGCATTAACAGAGGAGTAGCGAAAGGCGCGCTGCAATTGTCGTAAGGTTTCACTTTTATTAATATAGATACTAGCTGAGGTCCCCGGCCCTGCCCGGGATAAATCGGTTTGAATATTAGTTTCAGTTCTGGGTGGTTATTATGGACCTGCTTCATCTGGCCTGTTACTATTTGTTTATTTTATTTTTGTTTGTTTGTTTTTAAATAAGTCTTACTGCTCTGCCTTTGTGAGTTGACACACTGCGCATCCCGTACAACAGCATGATTTGCGCACAGGTTAGTGTGTTTGACAGTGAACACATCGCCGGAAGTGATAACGAAACCTTAAAATGGCGAACCATAACTCGAAATAGATCTAAATCAGGGCGAAACAATAAATTTCCATTAAAAAAAACAACACCGATTTGAGACTTCTATTAAAAACTGTGCACTCTTACATCCATTCTGATGCACCATATAAAATTTGAAGTCTGGGTGTTGAGTGGTTCAGAAGCCTTTTGCAACGAAAAATCTCAAGTCCACAAATATATATAGTATATATATAGTATAGATAAATGACTTATCAGTTGCATGCATGCACAGTTTTGTGACTATCTTATTTTTCCCCGTTGTCTTCAGTTGTGAACACATGTGCATATTTTTTTTTGTAACAGTGAGACACCCAACCATCACCCCCCCCCCCCTTCCCGCTGGCCCCAAAAGAACATAATAATTTATGTGCAAAATTCTACAGGAGTCAGCGGAATCGAGAAAATTGAATGATAAATTAATAAATTAAATCCTGGCTCAGCGCATAAATTGAGTTTATTGAGTTATGATATGTTTATGTAATGATGCGAAAGGTGTGTATACCATGTCTCTGTGCTCTTGAACATAAGGTGTGTAATACCATGTATGTGCTCTTGAACATAAGGTGTGTATACCATGTCTCTGTGCTCTTGAACATAAGGTGTGTAATACCATGTCTCTCTGCTCTTGAACATAAGGTGTGTATACCATGTCTCTGTGCTCTTGAACATAAGGTGTGTATACCATGTCTCTCTGCTTTGAACATAAGGTGTGTATACCATGTCTCTCTGCTCTTCAACATAAGGTGTGTATACCATGTATGTGCTGTTAACTTAAATGTTCTGTGAAAGAGAATTTCCCTCATGAGATAATAAAGTGATTCTTATTTTATCTTGTCCAAACGTCAGGCATTTGGACACGATAACGCACAGTCGTGTGTGATCCTTCAACCTCACGTTTGTCATTATAATCACTTCAGGCACATACTTGCTTTTCTTGGTCATTTCTATAGACGTCTGTTTTCTTCGACTCACAAGTAGAGCTTCTAGCGTGAGTGCACCAGTGTATGCCAGTCTGAACGCGATAAAAATGCAAATGAATGGCGCTGATGAATGAACCAGCGTGTGGGTGAGTGCGAGGGTAAAAGGCGGCACAAGGCAGTAGACGTCGAGTCGAGAGCGAGGATTGTGATTAAAGAGAAAAAAAACGTGTTGACACATGTGTGCAAAAACAGTACTGTGTTGGAAAATGTTCATTATGCCCCCTCTCCTCCTCCTCCTCCTCTCTCTCTCTCTCTCTCTCTCTCTCTCTCTCTCTCTCTCTCTGACTCTCTCCCTTCCCCCTCCCTCTGTCTCTCTCTCCCTCTCTTTCTCTCCCTGCATGTTCGTTTGTCAATAGGTTTGATATCTTCAACGCATCTTTCGCAATCCGCCCCATCGCTGGAAAAATACAACACTAATGTTTTCCCAAAGGTTTTTAAAGATGGCGCTTACCAAATGATGTTACGTTCTCCTTCTGAGATGACAGACATGTCGTAAATAAGTTGTCAGTTGACTTTATTTAGTCTCTTTTGTTCTGCTCCCATTGGGGATTTGACGTTTGATTGTATTCGTATTGGAGAAATGAGCTTGGTAACAGTTTGCGTGTCTTGCTTATCTCTGAGAGTGGAAATTGGTGCGGTGAGAGAGGGAGAGTGAACGGGGGGGAAGCTGCAACAGCCACAGGTAATCAATTTGCTCTGTCGCCCCAGATTTGCTGTGCGTTTTGATCGTCTTGTTTGGATGGCAAGATTTTCAAATCCGCCATCTCTTTGAGCAAATTTTAATGTGGTTCTGTCATTCTCAAACACAAGGGGGTATTTTTGTATGTTTGATTTATTTGACTTTGTTTAGAGAACATCGTCCTTGTGTCTCGTGTGCGTAATGCAAGTATGAAGAGATGAATAGTTTTATTTCTGAGAACCAAACATCAGTTCATATATTATTCAAAGGCAATACTACACTTGGTGTGTTTTGCTGAAATGAGCTCCAACAATATAACTCAGATGCATTTTTTTCGCTTTACAAATACAAATTTCGCAGAAGAGAAAAAACAGATGCTCCCGTGTCGAACTACCAATTAAAAAATTGTCAAGAAAAACACAACTGGACACCAACGTACAAACAATGTTTGTTTGTTGGTTTTTTTCATTCATAGTTCCCGCTTTGCGTTGTCCAGGTACGCTTTGGTGTAGCGTTTGCTGTCTGTCTGGCAAATCAAGTGTGTAGTTAATGTTTGTCTTGGTGTGTGCGTCAGCTGTGTGTAATGCCAGCCGGAGTAACACCTTTCGTTCTGGATCAATCAAGTTTTGCGGTGACAGTTTTTGTGTTCACCTATTTGTTGGAGAGGTGAAGAGGGTGTAGATCGAAAGTGGGACGTGAATCTTCCATAGTATACAAAGAGATTTTGATACCTTATTCTTCGTTGGTTTGTGAAATGGATACCTCCCAGTGCTGTGATTTCACGCATAACCGAGGGAGGTACATCATTATGCCCCGTAGACCCTTGAAAGAATATTATTGTCTAACATGGACCCGCAGCGCATCTTGGCTTTCCCTAGGGAGACTGGCGTATTATATACAAGTTAATTTTTTCTTAAAATGGACATGTTTAATTTATAAAATTCATACCTCTATCAGAACAGTACAGAATCATGAAAAATTTTATAGGGGCCTTTTCTTATTAGGTTTTTATTTGTGAAATTTTGATTGATCAAGTTGTGAAAGTCCAGCTCCGGTAAGATACCCAACAAAACCTGAAAGGTGCAAAGTGGCCGTTGCCGTGCCGGGACGCTGTTAAACTCAAACTCACACAGTACAGCTAATTTCAGAAGTCAAGTGATTTGACCCGCTGACCTTTCTCACGTTGAATGCTGCCCCCAGGGGTCTGAGGCCAGGGCAAGAGTGAGTAAATGGCTTGACACGTGTTGGTCAGCGGTCAGTGGGTAGCGCAGATAGGAATGGACTGTTTTATCAGTTCGTTCTTCTGTGTTGTACAGGTTAGGAATTTCACAGCGGTTTCTATAGAGTAAAGCTTTGCTCATTGGCTTTCTTTTACATTCGCGCTTGTGTTGGGGAAATATTTTATTCGTGTATCAAATTGTGTATATTTGTTGTTAATGTTCCATTCCGACTGATCGACAAAACAATTGAAAAAAAAATATATATATTGGAGAGACAGTGTCTTTTAACTCTAGGTATAAATTTACATACAGTGCGCATATCATGATTGTGTAGATTTCCGAGTATCAGGAGAAATTCGTAAAAAAGTCTCCCCCATTTATAGATCAGTCATCTGTGCAGTGATTAAAGTGTGTCCGTTTCATTCTTTTGTACCATAATTTTTTGTGGATAAAACATGACAGTTGTGGCTGTCTGAAAGCCACTATGTTTGCATTTGCCATTTCACCTGTGTCACATCATTATGGCATTGTTGATCTCAAGGGAGTTGACTCCAGCGATGTTTATCTCCGTTGCGAACCCAGTGCTGACCCAATAATTCATAAATGTGCTTGAGTCAGACCCCAAGTCATGCGGGTTTGGCCTTGAAGAGTGGAACAGTTCATTAATACGCTTTGAAAGTCCTCGTTTCTCACTCATGGATTACAATCGTACTAGATCCAGATGTGCAGACACTGTGAATTCTGTGTGTGAATGGCGAAAATGCTGAAGCAGAATACACCGCAACAACCTGGTCACCATGGCTGAGCCCAGCAGGATCCCCCAGAAAAGCTACATACCTTCCTTCTTGCTTAGGCGGGCTCACAAAACCGGCAAAGGCGGGAAAAGGAGCAAAATTACTCGAACGACAGAACTGAAACAGGCAGATGTGGTAAGTATTACTGTACTTATCATTTTGTTGGGCTTCATAGAACTAATAAGATTTCCTAATTACATTAAAACCGAAAGTGAAATATCGTAAGTGTATTTAAAGTGCATGAAGAGGAGAAAATTTTTCAACTTTAAAAGTCTAAGAAGGGGTTTGATTGTGTAAAGATTTCGTTCGTTATAATCGAATGTTCAGTATTTCTGCAAAATGTTCACATCCTCGCCCATACACACGTCCGCTCGTTTACTCATCCTCTCGTTCATTCAGTTACTCACTCATTCATTCAATTACACACTCACACGGACGCACATGATACGCTGCGCTGTGCAAACTGTTTAGCTTAAAAGCTTTTCGTAGTACTATCTAAACGGTGGTGTTTCTGTACCTGGTACAGCGACAGTACACACAGTGTGATTGTAGGGTTTCTCAAACCGCAGACACACATAGTAATAATTATATTATTGAGCCGCTACTTTGCGGCGTATAATGGCTCTCGGCTGCAGAAACACATTGTGTTCGCCAGAAGATGTACAGTAATGGAAACATGGAATATGAAATAGTAGTTTTGCACACAAGATTACAATTCATAGAATGAGAATGTTGCTCATATAGAGAGAGTATGATAATGTGTGGGGAAAAAATGCCTTTGGGCTTTTTCAGTGCACAGTGACGCTAGTATCCATAGATAGCCAGTAGTATAACACAGGGAATGATTTAATACACTGAAATGCTCACATTGATACTTAGAACTTCAGTACTTTTTTCTGGTAGAAGATGGGATTAAAGTTGTTCGGGTACAGTTTTTTTTGTTTGTTTTGTTGTTGCATTTACTATGCTGTTGTTGTTGTTTCCAGGTAAGCAAGTCTGTGGACAGTTTGTTGGCTGTTGCATCCAGCGTGACCCTCCCACCTGATGCCACTTTACGCTCCAACATCCGCCCGGAGCGACATAGCCTTCAGCAGCCCTTCAGCAACTCAGCAAGCATTGGTGGAGCGGCGTCCAGTGCACAGATTCGAAGGCATTCTTATGATCACACTCTCAACGACAAAAACGATGAGTCCCCGGAGTTCTTTGACTGTCTTGACGGAGCCAGCGATGGTGACTTGACCTCGTCCAGCCAGGAGCCCTCGCCTAATCAGCGGTTTAGAGAGAGCAGTCGTATGGAGAGACTGGTCAAGCGACAGTCAACTTTGTCTTCCCTGGGCATGTCCGCTAGTATGGCCAGCGATAAAGATTCGGCGGATTCGGATATTGACGAAAGGAGTAGCAACGTGCTCGATATGGAAGGTCCGATTTACATGGGGTCGGAGGACGAGTACTCTAGTTTTGCCGGCTCTCCGGCCATCACCGTCCACACATCATTCGGCGAGGTAGGAGAGGGTTTTGTTAGTTGTCATTATGGTATTCGGTTAAGCCTGTCTGACATGGGTGATTGTGAATTAGAGCATGGATGGATGAGGTAAGTGAGGTGGGAGACGAGAGTTTCGTTGGTTATCGTTGTGGCATCAGAATCTGGGTCAATTTGTCATTTGCCACCGTGGAATAAATTTTCAATCGTTGTTGTATCTCAATTTTTTAATGTTCTAAGCTGCCCAGTCTTTGTAGGTCTGGACAAGGTGTCATGCTCAGAAATCTTTGACCTCCCCACTCCTACCCCCACCACAACTATGCACACACATAAGGTAGAGAGGGAGAGAGAGAGGGGGAGGGGGGGGGGGTAGAGAGAGACTTCAACACTCACTGTCTGCATTTTGGATATACATGATTGTATTCCCTTTGGACAATCGCTGTTGGAGCAAATGAGCCCTCCAGCCTGGGAGAACAGAGAAATGGCTCTTCAGTGAGTACCAAGGGCTCCTCTCTCACCCCGACAGTCAAATTTTGTCTTTGACCCGATTTACAGTGTCAGGTCCGAACATTTGCCAAGCACAGATTTAAAGAGACTATATGGTGCTAAATGATCGTTTCTAAATTTGCTTTCAACTCAAAACTAGCCAGTTTAGCAATGTCATTGTGCCGTTCAATAAGCAGCAAAATGTAATTTTGACCATGCAACAGTGTGGCAAAAAGAAAAGATTGAATTATGTCGCCCCATTTTTACCTTCAAAGCCTTGATGGGACGGACCCCTTACATTTTCTGTAGTATTATCTTTGGGGGGGGGGGGGTGGAAGCATGCATGACACTCACGACACACCAGCTCACTTTCGGGCTCACACTTAAAATTCCACTCATCCCTCACAGTCTGCGATACAGAAACCTTTTGCCAGTCCAGAGATACTGACTAATCGGCAAATTAAATCGCTACAGTTTTTGTGTTATACAATCACTCATGTCCATTTTCGCAAGTCTATAAGGCTGTCGCTTTCCGCTCAGGGAATCAATATAATATCCGAGGTCAGTGGTTACCAGCGTTGGCTATATCGCTCCCGGGGTAGGGGGCGATTTTGATTTCCAAGGAGGCGAAAACGAAAAAAGACCCACAGGGGGGGGGGGGGGGGTGTGAAACCGATGAAGAAGGGGGGGCGGGAGGGGGGTTCATAGGAGGCAGAAACGATGGAGGTGGGGCAGGTGGGAGGCGAAATATACATGGAAGATGATTTGGGGGCAAATGTCATTATGGCAGTCATTGACTTGTTCTACAGCATGCGTAGATGGGTTTTATGAACAGAAAAGGTATATTTGTTTTTAGAGTGTATTTGATAAAGGATACTTTCTGTTTTATAATCAGTCGTCAACACGCCAATAATCTACTGTCATTAATAAGACTTTGAAAACCTTAACATCACAAACAGTACGTTGTCTGTCTCCTTGTGAAATGCTTGTGTTTGGGTTTGAGTGGGGATTGGGAGGAGTGTGAGGGAAGAAGGGGCTGGACGATGAAAGAAATTTTGCAGCCTAAGGGGGCGATTGCCTGCAAAAGGTTGAGAACCGCTGGCCTAGAGATCTCTTTCGGGGGGAATTAGACCTGGATTAGTTCTAGAACGACGGATGTCATGATGTTAGCCCACTCCACCTCTCCTCTTCCCCACCCTTTATCGTCTTGATCGAGCAGTTGCTGTAATCCACAGATTTGTTGTTGCCACCCCCCCCCCTTCCGTTTTTTATACGGTCCTGCCTACTTACGAGATCAGCACATCCCCCCCACCCTGAAAGAGGTCTCAAACTCAAACCCCTCCCTGGCTCCAGCCCCTATTTTTTTGTTTCTTGACGGAGTAATCATTGCTGTAATTCATCTGAAATACGTTTATTCCCTGCCATGCTCAATCTGTGCCACCAAGGTACATGGATATATTAATTGCATCAGACTGGGGTATCATATTAATCAGCAACAAACAAACATTACTGTGGTAAACAAACAAGGCAGCTGGGAACCGGTGTCCGATTCAGGTACTGAAATTGTGAAAATGTCATTGATAGGCAAAGAGTGGGCATATTGGAAACCTAGGAAAAACACGTAATACATGTAATTGTTCTATGGGAGTGGTGAACCAAATGCCCACAGCCCCCTCCTCCTCCTCCTTTCTCTCTGTCTCTCTCTCTCTCTCTCTGTGTCTCTCTCTCTCTCTCTCTCTCTCTCTTTTGTACCGAACGGCTGTGCGTTTTGAAGCTTCGGGACTTTTTCTTTTAAAGCTGTTAAAATGTAAAGTACAATGAGCTTTGTTTTGTGCTCCCTTTGATAAGCCTGTAGTATTTGAGGCTGCATTTTTGACGTGCGTTCAGTTAGGTGCACAGTGCCCTGGCGCGCAAGATATCTGAAGCGAGACCATGAGCGAGACTGAAGAATATTTTTATTAAGAGAAAGAGAAAAAGAAGGATGGGAACACGGGCCGGGTTTATCCAGGACAATGCCGAGTACCCCACCTATAATTTTTTTTGAAAAATTAGGGTCGCTTAAATTTAACATTTGTAGAGGCTAAAAATAGTTGTATTATGCAATGAACAATCAAATAACGAACAAATTGTACTGTAAATTCCCAAAAGAATTAAATATGAACCAATCTGAGCAAGCTCTGGGATAGTAAATGTTTTGTCGGATCAGAGCTAAGAAACAAGGGAAAATCACATGAGGAAAACTTACTACCATTGTCACACAAAGTGATTTTCATCCTTATCCGCCTACGTGCATGTTGAGTTAATCATCAGCCTTGTCTGTGCGAAACAAAGTTTGAAAATAGAACTGCAATCACAAACTATTAGAAATCACCATTTCACTTTGCAAGAAAGAAGTCGTGAGTTTTCAAACGATAAAAATTGATTTTCTCTTTCACATTTCTGTGACTATGGTGGTTTTTCCCCATGGTATTTCCAAATGAAATAAAATATCTTGAAATGATTAAATGAAGAAAATGATATATGGAACGGTTATTGTAATCGCAGAGCATCTCCTCGCATGTTTTGTTTGGCATATGTTCAGTATTATGTTTATTTTGTAGGCGTGGATTTGCTCTGTCCGTGTATTTCTGTGTTTACAATCAGCAAGTCTGTCCGAGAGAAATCAATATCTAGGGTATTTCTTGGTATTGAAGCGCGCAGGATCAATAGCAGATGTATCTGTCTGTCTGTCTGCCTGTCTGTATGTGTGTGTGTGTGTGTGTGTGCCCCCTCCCCCCTCCTCACTCCCTCTCTCCCGTCCGGGTGATCGGTGTTGCTATGCTATAAGTTAGGTCTTTGTAGTTCTCTGAAAGCTTGGTTGGAAATGTTTCTCACAAAAAAAATTGTGTACTCGCTAACTGGTGCTCAGTTTGTAAAGTAAAACCAAACTGATAACAATCAGTTGTGTCGACATACCTAGGTAACTGCTTGTCTTGTCAGTCAATGACCGGACAGATGAGAGATATGGTATGTTGGAGTTCGATTGATATAAACAGTTGAGCTTTATTGGAGAATCTTTCTTTAGATTTATTTATTTATTTATTCATTTTGTCCTTTCTCTTTTGTGTTTAGGTCTTTAATTGAGGAGGTTCGCAGTTCTTGGCATTTACACCTCATTTTTTCTTGTTTTTATCTTTCTTGGTCTTGTTTCTGTGTGTTTTTGCGTAGAGATTAATTTTTTAAGAATTTTGCCCGGGCAGCGGGCTTGTTCGGTCTGCTCTTCTCGACTTTCAACCGCCAAGGCATCTTTAACGTGCACACGAGCCCACCGGGTTTTTCGTCTTTACCCGAGAAGACTAGGTGCTCCGTCCTTCTTACCATAGGATCAGCGAGAGGAATTTTTCCACCTCCAAAAAATCCAACATGCCTGCACCGACAGGGAATCGAACACGGTACCTTCAGCATGAGAGGCGAGCAGGTTGCCTCTTGACCAGCACGTCCTTTCTGTTTTAATTGCATTGCGAGAATTTATAACATTGGCATGCAGGATATCCTATGATCATTGTGAAAAACAAGTTTTTTATTGTGGTTGGTGTTTGCCAGGAATTTGAGTTGTTTTTCCCTACGAATTTCTGCTTTGTTTATAGGACAAGAAAAATGTTTGTGTCCAGGTAATTATGGTATGAACTATTTCTATATTAAAATTTAAATTTTGTCTAACTTGAGAGTTTCCAATTCAGTGAAATGCAGAAAAAAAACACATTAAAACATTGTGAATTATTTCCTTTTTTCGTCTCCTTTTTTTTTTAAAAATCAAGGATGTAGGCGTGGATTACTGCTGTAATTAGATCTATTGCTTTTTGTGCAGAACTACTGACAAACCCCACGGACGATGACGCAGTGGCAGAACAGTGCAGGGCCGGATTACGATTTGTAGGCCCGTGGGCCAAAGATACTGTGAGGCCTCCCAGTAATAATCATTAAAAGCACGAATTTTGGAATCTTGAAATCGGTTTATTTAACTTCTACAACATAATGTCATGTAAAGTATTATATAGAACATCCACCAACATTTCCATAGAAATAATACAATTTGTCTTAAGGAGAATGACCTGCAATGAAAATTAAAATAAGGTTTTGATATTTGTAATTTCGCTTAATCTCTGGAGGCCCTCAGTTGGCGGAGGCCCCTGATCTGCAGCCCATGAAGTCGCCATAAAGAGTGCCATAATTATGTCTCGCCTTATCAACAACGCGTGAATGCGAAAGAACTAATTTTGCAAGGTCAAAATTGGGCTAAAAGAAAAAGTTGTATGTAGCGAAGTCCCGCGGGAGAAATAATACCCAAACGATGCAAACCAAACTAAAGAGAAGACAGAAAGTGCTCAAATTTTCGGCTCTCGCCTTTGTCAAGAAAAAAAAAGTGGAACAAAGAAAACACGCGAGCAATAAAAGATTTCAACAGGAAATGTATAGAATCGAAGCGAAACAGGATATTAGGTGTGCTTAACTGCGAGTTTTTGCTTGGCTAGCAGCACAAAAGCACGTCCGTCTGCCAAGGTGGACAAAAATTATTTTCCAGTGAAATGTGGTCCCTGCCTTTTTTTTTTTTTAGACTGTTGTAGAAATACTCCTCCTAGATACTCCTCCTAGATACTCCTCCTAGATACTCCTCCTAGATACTCCTCCTAGATACTCCTCCTAGATACTCCTCCTAGATACTCCTCCTAGATCGATAGACAAAAAACTGAAAATTCTCCAAGGAGTTCGTAGAATATTGTGCAAGAAAGACATTGATATTGCAGTGAATGCTAATCAAGATGCACAAGAAGTTGTACGTACACTTTCTATATTATTGTCACTTTCATTTGACAAAGGCGATGCGGTCTCGCTCCTGCACTCCCTTCTCCTCCCCCCCCCCCACTCCCTTTCCTCCTCCCTTCCCCTTCCCTTCCCTCCTCTTCTCCTATCTCTCTCTCTCTCTCTCTCTCTCTCTCTCTCCCCCCCCCCCCCATTCCAGTGTGGCTCGACATAATAATATAGCATCGGCGTGCGATTGCTTTTCTCCCTAGCCCTAATCAGTTATGCAGTACCCTGATAACTTCTGGCCTCGCATGGGACGTGTGGAGCCAGCCATGGTCAGTGTCTTAAACATGTCATCTGGTCAATGGTCAGTTTGTCCATCCGTGATCTGAAAAGGTGACGATAGCGAATGGGCATTTAGCCCTTGCTTGTCCTAAATAATTATGCCATATCTTATAGTGAAGTGTCACTTTTGTTGTCATTGTTTACTCACATTACTCTTTGTTGTGAGTCGCTACTGTCCAGCTATAGCGCTAGACATCATCCATGCCTCATGAATGCTTGGAGCAGAGGGGTAGCTAAGGAGTAAATACATCTCTCCTTCCCCCCCCCCCGCTATTTACAAGGTTCATTTAGACGTATTGTACAGTATGGGCCTTTTCACGTTAAATTTTTAATTTCACTTTTATTTGATCTTACCTATAGGCATCTGCGGGCTGAATGGAAAACTAGCCTAAAAGTGAGATAACAAAAAAACCTTGAGAGGCGCAAAGTGGCCGTTATCGTGCCGACGCGCCGTTAAACTCAAACTCAAGCTCCCCCCCCCCCCCAACCCATGAATTACATTTGGGCTAGTTCCGGACCCAGAGCTCGTGCCTTACCTGCCCCACTCAAATCTACGCCACTGGCACCACAGAAAAACTACTCCTTACTATGTGACTGGCACAGACGTGACAGAGCTAGGGCACTTTCAGCAGCGGTATTATTCACAATCACATCAGTACTTTTTTTTTTCTTTTTCGGTTGGCTTCAGAACAAATCTAATCGCTTATACAAATCAGAGGTGGGCGTTGACAGAAACTGCTGTGTGTGTAAACAGTTTTTATTCAAACATGGCCAGTTTTCTATTTCTGCGGCAATCTGAGGGAAAATTTGATGACGTGATTTTGTTTGTTAGTGTGGACGTGCGGATGGGGTGGATGGTGGTATCCTCCTGTCTATCTGTCTGTCTGTCTCTTTGTCTCTCTCTCTCTCTCTCTCTCTCTCTCTCTCTTTCTCTCTCTCTGTCTCTCTCTCTCTCTCTCTCTCTCTCTCTCTCTCTCTCTCTCTCTCTCTCTCTCTCTGTGGTCTTACTTTTCTATTCATATCACGTTATCAGTCTTATCTCTCCCCCCAGCCCACAAAATGTATTCCGACAATGAATTTACCTTGTCAGTTTTCATCGTCTGGATTCGTGCACAGTTTAGGCTTTGGCAGTATGTCACAGTGTATATTGCTCCACACCTTTTCTCATATTTAAAAAATCTATTCTAAGAAATTATTCTTCAATTAGAACTGTAGCGCATGTTATTTAGTCTTCACTGGAAAAGAATAATTTTACAAATAAAAGATTTGGGGGGGGGGGGGGGTCGATACCCTTGGCAGTAACATCTCACTTTACCTCTTTCTATTTTGTTCTTGTTTCTGTGTGTTTTTGTGGTAGGGAAAAGTTTTTTTTAGAATTTTGCCCGGGCAGCGGCCTTGTACGGCCTGCTCTCCTCGACTTTCAACTGCCAAGGTATCTTTAACGTGCACATGGGCCCTCCGAGTTTTTCGTCCTTATCCGAGAAGACTAGGCGCTCGATCCTACCTACCATAGGATCAGGGATAGAAATTTCCCCCCCCCCCTTTTAAAAAAAAAATTCCAACATGCCTGCACCGACCGGGAATCGAACCCAGTACCTTTGGCATGAGAGGTGAGCACTTTGTCTCGAGCGTGTCCCCCAAATAAAAGAGGAACACAAGGCAAGTGCTTCTGTACTAAAAGCGTCAGTTTCAACTTTACACACGTTGATAGCGGAAAGAAATATGATTTATCACCTTGGACGTCTCTGGAATAGTGACTAGGGATTAATGTGTCACAGCCCACGATTGATTGATACGTTATTATGCATCAATTTGTTCAGCCCTCCATTATATGCGTCTTTCGATCCTAGCCTTTTATTTCACTAAATCATCATTATGATAAATGACCGACCGGCGCTTGACCCACCCGAGGGGCAGGCTCTTGCCATCTGTTGCCACAGTAGAGCCAATTTGATCCGCCCAGTGGTCATTGTTTTTCACGAATGGCGTGCACTACTCAGAACGCCTGGGGACCAGTGTGACCTCCAAGGCCATCTTTCGGTATCAGCGGAGGATGGCATGTAAATATCTTCCATGTAGCCAGCGCGATTCTCAGTTTTACGGCCCTGTTCTTATTCATGTGACTTGCATATTATATATGCCTTTGAACGGTTGCACATTATCATGTTTTGATCGGTTCTACAGACGCCTAGATTTTTCCTAGAAGCTTGTCGGAGGAAGACTTAGTTCAGGGGTCGCCAACTGTTTTGCTTCAGCTGGCAGGGTGGCATATTAATGAGTGGACAGCGGGCCGATGGCCTATGAATGAGAGGACACTGGGCCAGATAAATGTCATTTAAAATAATTAAATCTGGGGATCATCCCATTTTAAAACATTTAGATACATTTTTTTCCACAAATTACTGTACTGCATTTGTGCCTAACATAATACTTTTTTTTTTTGCATCGTGTTTTTTTTTCATTGACAACCAATCCAGCATTACGGTCGCGAGAAAGACCTAAAATAGGGAAATACATGTATTATACGAAGCAGGATAAGTATAGTATTCCAATATTTTGCTGGCGGACTGGTCGAAATCCCTTCGCGGGCCGGATCTGGCCTCTGGGCCTTAGGTTGTCGACTCCAGAGTTACTTGCTCAGTATGAGCTCTTTAGGTACTCTGTTTTCCCTAAGACGTGGCAAATATCTCATTAAACTGGTCTTGTCCACAGCATCCGCTCGGCTCCACCATTTTTGCGGAAAAGGACGTATGACAAAGTAAAACACTCTTTGCATCCGTTGCACTCCGCTCCTCGCCGCTATAGAGGCAAAAAGTGTTTGAACTTGTCACAGGCCATTTTTCCGTAAAAGAGCTGAGCGGAGCGGATGCTGTGGCCAAGATCAGTAAAACGTCACCTAGCATTAAATTAACTAATTGCCTGTAACTTTCTTTTCTTTCTTCTTGTTTTGGCTGTGTTGAGTCAGTGCCGTACAACTACATTTCCTTTTGTGCTTTTAAATGATTGTGCCGTCTTCTAAAAAGTACCTTCACATTTTTTATGGCAATTTTTTTTTCAAAACCTGAGTTTTCAAAAAGCTGAGTACAGCTGCTTTTATGCCGATATCTTTGATGATTCGGCTATCCTAACTTAACAATCTATTCAGTCGGCCTTTGTTTTTTTAATTGGGGGGGGGGGGGGAATTAACATTCACACTCAAAAGACTCGCCCCAAAAAAATCTTCAAAAAGCGTTCAAAAGCAATTTGGTAATTTAGGGAATTGCCAGACCTTACTGGTTGCCTCCCCTGACCACTTTATACCCAGCAAGTAAGTGTGCCCTGCGTAATGGCTGGCTCAGAGAGGTTCGGTGTTCTATAGAGATTTCCCGAATGTTTTTGGTCATTTCTTGTTTCAGCGCTGCCTGCTAAATTACGGGTCGTGGCCCGTCTGTCATTTGTTTGTTTCATTCTGTCTTTTGTTGAGTGCATGTGTGTTTAAAGATGTGTTTGTGTGTGCTTGTGTACATGAGAAAGACAGAGAGATGTAGGTGTTCAAATACGCAGAACAAATTATATTCCCCCCCCCCCCAGTCGTCCACTTTTATGCATCATTTTTTGGGGGAGGGGAGGGGTCTTTGGGGGGGGGGGGGGGTTACGAATCATCCATGCGTCTGTGTTTCATGATTGTGTATCTGGCGGCACCACCCGTCCACTTGGTTTCACAAAATAATCGGGCATTGCAAAATGTGATGGGTTCTGTGGCCAGTGTGAGTTCTACGTAGTGTAACATAATCTTATTTGCATGAAAGGTTTACGCTACCGTTGAATAAGTTCCGAGTTCCAAATCACAAACAAATTCTGCATTTAGATAAGGTATAGCTACTTTTTGTAGTGCTATTTTCATCCTTTTTTCTTTTTTTTTGTATTTTTTTTATTCTTCTCTGGGCAAATCTAGAAGGCATAGAGTAAAAATATAATTCAGGGCCAAAAAAAGGAGACATTCAACACTGTACAAACGTAATGGAATTAAGAAAACGAACGAATACTCAGAAGCGAAGTGAGGGAACTGATTTGTGGTTCAATCGGGTCTTCTGTCTTGAAGTAATACTTGAAAATAATGGCTTCCAAATAATTACCTGTAGACAAATTAGGGAATTTGAAGTTTGGTGTTGTTTTTTTGTGTTGATTTAGATAAACTATGCACATGCATCTTTCTTTCTCTCTGTCTGTCTGTCTCTCTCTCTCGTTCACTGTTCTCTTCTCTCTTTCTCTTTTTCACTCTCCTCTCTCTCTCTCTCGCTCTCTCTCTCCCTCTCTCTTCTCTCCCTTCTCTCTCTGTTTGTCTCTGTCTGTCTCTTTCACCCTCCTCTCTCTCTCTCCTCTCTGTCTCTCCTCTCTCTCCGCTCTTTGTTCCCTCTCTCCCTCTCTGTCTGTGTCTGTTGGTCTGTCTGTCTGTCTGTCTGTCTCTCTCTCTCTCTCTCTCTCTCTTTCTTTCTCTCTCTCTTTCCCAGTACCCGCTGTCGAAATACCGAAGATTACATCGCAATAGTTTGTTTATATTATCATGGATATGTACAGGAACGCGTCTTGAGATCCAAAGGAGTACTCGGCAGACTTAGAAGACCTGAACAAATTTTAATTGTGAACGTGACCGTTTATAACAGTAGGAGATTTTTTACTCTTGTGGAAGTTTTGACGTTATTGTGAGATTAAGGTTTTCTTTTTCTTTCTTTCTTTCTTTCTTTTCGTTTCTTTCCATTCTAGAGCCAGAAAATCTGTCGCACAATATTTTGTATTTTGACTCAAAAGGTTGAAAATTTACAAGTTCTATGTTTGTGTGAACTCTTTGTCTTCTGGAGCTTGTTAAAAGAAAGAAAATTAAATTAAGAAGCTGTTTGAAAAATGGCCAGTGGGACGAAGTGAATGCTGAAAATGTGTCGTCTCTTTTCGCCAAACACACCGGCCGCCTGTTGGTTAACTCAGAAGAGTTCCATGTTTTATTCATCATTTGACAGTGTGTGGTGGTTAACAAGTGCAGGGAAGGCACCGTGGGAGGAAAGAGACAGAAAATGAAATACATGTACAGTATGCCGGAAGACGCCCAGGAATTTCCTGTTTGGCCATCTTGAGAGAACTAAAGAAGCTTATAAATTGTATGAGACAGGAGCGTTTCTTCAATGGTTAGACATTGGATAATTGGTCACTTATCACTCTTAAATCTACGCAGTCCAGGTCTCTGGAACCTGAAGGGAGAAACACCCAGGCTGTTCCTTCGTTAAATTTCTCTCTCTCTCTCTCTCTCTTCCTGCTTCTGTCTGTCTGTCTGTCTCCCCCCTTCCCCCCTCTCATCTATGTGTCTGTCTCTTTCTCTGTCAGTGTGTGTCTGTCTGTTTGTCTGTCTGTAATTGCGTTGCACAGAATGGTACTGTTAAATCTAAATGTAACACCCAAAGAGGTGGGGGGGGGGGGGAAGAAGAAACAAGTGGCGGCTGGTTATTAGATATTACAGTAATTTACACCCTCACGGTCATGTTAATGGCAGCCCTAGGCTGTCACAGCGGACAACCTGAGCACACGTGTGCCGTGCGTCCGGTGTAAGTGTGTGTCATTTGGTAAATGCTATTCTATGTGTGACACATGGGGGTCGAGGTAAGGGATGTATCATTACTGGGACATGTTCGCTTTCTCTACCTCTCTCCCTCTCTCTCTCTCTCTCTCTCTCTCTCTCTCTCTCTCTCTGTCTCTCTCTGTCTCTCTCTCTCTCTCTCTCTCTCTCTCTCTCTCTCTCTCTCTCTCTCTCTCTCTCTCTCTCATTTGCTCTCTCTCTCTCTTCGACAGAGCATGATCTAAGTAAAATATAATTATACTTAGCACGATATGGAAAAGATTTCCCCAAAAATAATGTCTCTAACGGTAGTTATAAGAAAGGCAGTTCCATTAACAATAATGTCTCTAACGGTAGTTACAAGAAATGCAGTTCCATAAACAATAATGTCTCTAACGGTAGTTATAAGAAAGGCAGTTCCATAAACAATAATGTCTCTAACGGTAATTACAAGAAAGGCAGTTCCATAAACAATAATGTCTCTAACGGTAGTTATGAGAAAGGCAGTTCCATAAACAATAATGTCTCTAACGGTAGTTACAAGAAAGGCAGTCCCATAAACAATAATGTCTCTGACGGTAATTATAAGAAAGGCAGTTCCATAAACAGTAATGTCTGTAACGGTAGTTATAAGAAAGGCAGTTCCATAAACAATAATGTCTCTAAAGGTAGTTACAAGAAAGACAGTTCCATAAAAAAAATAATGTCTTTAACGGCAGCTACAAGAAAGTCAGTTCCATAAACAATAATGTCTCTAACTGTAGTTACAAGAAAGGCAGTTCCATAAACAATAATGTCTCTAACGGTAGTTATAAGAAAGGCAGTTCCATAAACAGTAATGTCTCTAACGGTAGTTATAAGAAAGGCAGTTCCATAAACAATAATGTCTCTAACGGTAGTTATAAGAAAGGCAGTTCCATAAACAATAATGTCTCTAAAGGTAATTACAAGAAAGGCAGTTCCATAAACAATAATGTCTCTAACGGTAGTTACAAGAAAGGCAGTTCGATAAACAATAATGTCTCTAACGGTAGTTATAAGAAAGGCAGTTCCATAAACAATAATGTCTCTAAAGGTAGTTACAAGAAAGACAGTTCCATAAAAAAATAATGTCTTTAACGGCAGCTACAAGAAAGTCAGTTCCATAAACAATAATGTCTCTAACTGTAGTTACAAGAAAGGCAGTTCCATAAACAATAATGTCTCTAACGGTAGTTATAAGAAAGGCAGTTCCATAAACAGTAATGTCTCTAACGGTAGTTATAAGAAAGGCAGTTCCATAAACAATAATGTCTCTAACGGTAGTTATAAGAAAGGCAGTTCCATAAACAATAATGTCTCTAAAGGTAATTACAAGAAAGGCAGTTCCATAAACAATAATGTCTCTAACGGTAGTTACAAGAAAGGCAGTTCGATAAACAATAATGTCTCTAACGGTAGTTATAAGAAAGGCAGTTCCATAAACAATAATGTCTCTAAAGGTAGTTACAAGAAAGACAGTTCCATAAAAAAATAATGTCTTTAACGGCAGCTACAAGAAAGGCAGTTACATACAAAAAAAATAATGTAGTTATAAGAAAGGCATTTCCATTAAAGAATAATGTATTTAACAGTAGTTATAAGGAAGGAAGTTCCTTTAAAAAATAATGTCTTCAACGGTGTGCGTTATAAGAAAGGCAGTTTTATAAAAGTGTCTTCAACTGTATGTATTATATAATTAGAAAGGCAGTCCCATAAAAATTAGTAAATCTCCGGCAATATGTGCTGTACGAAAGTCGTTTCCACAGAAAATAGTAAAGTCTCAGTGAATGTTGTTACAAGTACGTAGGTCCCCCAAGTTGTTGTTTTGTTTTTTTTGCACTAGGGGTACGTATTTTAAAACCTTCTGTGGGTCCAGAACTAGAGAGCATCTTCCGAAATACTCCTTACAACAGCCTTAATTAATTATTCTTTCAGATTTTGTTTAGGTTTTCCTTCTGTTTTTTGGTTGAAAGATAAGGGACAGGGTTAGGGATTTGATTAGATTTAGGGTTGAGGATAAGGATAGGGTTAGGGATACGTAGGCGCTCCTGTCGCAAAACGGTTGGGGAGCGTACACACTTATAACAAGAGCCTTATTATAAACCAGCGAGTTCCATAATAATTACGTCATGGACACACGTCCACAGACACGCGCGGTAGCCCCACCCACTAGGGTTTCTTTGCATCATCTGATCCTTCTGTTGTTGTGCTAAACGTCGTCCAGCAAATTTTGAAACTGAACCGAGATCTTGCCTCTTTTTACCGAAATCAGAAAGTAAAAATCTTCCCATTTATCTTAAGAGCCAAAACGCTGTCAGGCCAGATTTTTTTAAAGCATTTCCAAGCCTAGCTCAGCCCTTCGCCTCGCCTTGCCTCGCTTCATTTCCCCCCCCCCCCCCCCCATTCATAATCAATTTGGATCTCGAGTTCGGAGTTTAACAGTGTCCATCCTTTACCCCAAGCTTGTGTTGTCCAAGTTTGTCCGCTGGATTCCTAGGAGAAATTTGAGGTTGGGGTTGTGGATGGAGTTATTTTGGTTATGTTCTGAATGTTTATATTCTTACAAGTCGTTTCCCAAGTGGACGAGATATTGCAAGCTTTTCCTGTTCTTCTTTTTCTCATTCATTCATTCATTTGGTTTTTTTCTCGTTCTGTCTGTCTTCATTCTTTCTTTCTTTCCTTCTTTGTTACACCCTTTTTTCTTTCTTTTTCAAAGTTTGCATTTCATCAGAACTAGCGATTGTTGTGGTCCAAATCAGTTTTTTCGGTTCTTGTATGTCAGTCCGGTATTTCAACATGCAGTCAGTGATTTAGGTTTGGGTCTGTTATTTGTTGTGTCAGTCATCTGCGATCAACGATTTAGTCTTTGATTTGTTTATATAGCCGGATATATCAATCTGTTGTTCCAGATGGGGATCGGCGATTTGGGTTCTGATTTGTTTATTTGGACGATTTAAGTTCTGATTTGTTTATTTGGACGATTTAGGTTCTGATTTGTTTATTTGGACGATTTAAGTTCTGATTTGTTTATTTGGACGATTTATGTTCTGATTTGTTTATTTGGACGATTTAGGTTCTGATTTGTTTGTTTGGACGATTTATGTTCTGATTTGTTTATTTGGACGATTTAGGTTCTGATTTGTTTGTTTGGACGATTTAGGTTCTGATTTGTTTATTTGCTTGTACATACTGTATGTCAGTCTGTTGTTCAGCATGCGATCAAGGACTTACTCTTTGATTGTTTATGGGTTGTTGTTGTTGTTGTTTTTGTTTTAATCTGGAATAGAATCGCATAGAATAGAAGAGAAGAGAATAAGAGAATACATTTCATTGATCGCCAAGAAAATTTGCTTCTGATATCGAGGGCCGCCAAGTAAACTATGGTAACTCGTGTTTTTTCCGAAATTGACATTTTTGGCATGAAGAAGGCATTTCCCACTATACACCTTCCATAAAATTTTCGCAGCTACATTCTTAAAATTAAGAGAGATATCCCATAATTTTAAAATATTGTATCTAAAAGTAGTGGTTATTTGCCGCGTATACTATTGTAAGTCAAGATACCATAGTATACGCGACAGAACTGGAGAAATGAGGTGTTGTAAGTCGGACTTACAATAGTTTACAGGTGTAAAAACCACCAGCTTCTTTCATGGCCCACCCAGATACAATATTTTTTCAAGTAAATGTACATGTGAATGTCTTGAGTATGAAATTGCTCACGTTGTAATTCTGTAAGGCCTACTTAAAACTAAGCTTTGTAAGGTACCCAGTCCAGGGTGTACAGGGCACCATACATCACCGACAAAGGCCGTGCATGGGAATAGTGAGAAGATCCCGACCAGTTAATGAAGTTGCCTGGGAGCACCCAATATTAACCTGAAAACAAACTCACCACAACATGGAATACGCATGATCTGGACCAGATACTATTCCATGGTGATAAACCTACACTCATCACTGTTTGGACATTTCAATGAACAGTATCCACTCATCAGATCTATTCCTAATCAGTGTGAAGCATGTGGCTGTCAGGTTGATCTACAGATCATGGATTCATATACTGGGCTTTTGGAAACCAAGGATGATACTCCACCATACTTCAGTCTCCAACCTGCAATTTCAAGCATGGACAAGCACGCAATCCTGATCATTGGTTCGGACACACCTGCATTTTCATCTGCAATCATCAAGGATGACAATGTCTACCACATCTTTGACCCCCATAGCAGAAACCTGGCCGGTATGGCCTGCCCACATAGAGCTGCAGTTAGAACATCTCACAGTTCAGCAGCGGAAGTGAAGGAGTATCTCCTCTCTCTGGCAACATCATTGGGACTTTCATCAATCCCCTTTGAGCTTACACAGGTGCATGTTCTAGCCCAAGCCACAGAACCAGTGTATCACAATCTGAAGCCGACCGTGCCTTCTAGGTCTGATGAGCCATCAGACTCGGATTTACCGCTGGCTTCAATCAGGAAGCTGAGCAAAGGCCGGAACCAGAGGGTTTCTTCGCAGTAGGATTCTGATGACTTACCTGTCGTGGAGATCTAAAGGAAAACCTCTGTGAGGAGGAAAAACGAAGGGTGTCTGTCCAAACCAGTATCGGTGACAGTAGCTCAGATCTCAATAACTGGGACCCTAACAAAGACCCAGACTATGTTCCACAAGTAGAGCAGCCATCCGAAGAAGAGTGGATGTCAAAAGGTAGAGAGAGAGCACACCAGAGAAAGAGGTACAGCCTGAATCCACCTCACCCTTAAAGTACATGCAAGTGTCTGTATATGCCATGCAGCTTATTGCTGGTGGATCTGATTGTGATCCACAGTACGATCATCGATCGTTTGCATCAACGTTCAACATGGAAGAGCGCTCAGCGGGAAATCAAGATTCCCCTGAGCAGCTCATCCATACGTCTACACCTTCAGAGGCTGGAGTACTGGACTGCAACAACATGACAACAGAAGACATTATCAGCACTGTGGCTTCTTCTGCATCTCTCCGGAAAATGAGAGGTAGGAAGAGAAGACGAAACGAAAACAACTGGAAGGACACTAAGAGAAAGAAGAGCCTAAACTCAGGGGATGAGTTTTCAACCAAAAAAGGCAAATTTGTCCGTAGGAAAACAATGACGGAGGGGTATGGATCGGCTTGCAGAATGCACTGCCATCAGAGAATTAGTACTGCACAGAGAGAGTCTATGTTTCATTTATTCTGGCGGACAGGGAGCATAGACAAGAGGAGAAATTACGTTTGCCACAACGTACATGCCAAGGACAAGGCAACAGGCATTGACACATTTAAGAGAAAGAGAAGCCTGCAGTATTACTTAAACATAGGCGTAAAATTTCCTGTGTGTAAAACCTTCTTTTTGCATAACAAACTTACAGAGCCAATGAAGAAGGAGAATGAAAGAATTAGAGAACACGCCAGGTCCTTTCCAACAGTGGAAAGTCACTACTGCCTGGAGGACAGTGAACGGCGGTACCTTGGTGCCTCCCTAAACTTGGCCACCATGTACAGACTTGACCGAGAGCAAAGGAGGCAAGAAATGACAACTAACATCGCCTCTTCCACAATCTATTGTGAGTTGTTTCGAACTGAGTTTAATCTTGGCTTTCACAACCCTAGCAAGGATAGATGCGATTTTTGTGTATCCTTTGAAAATCTCTCTCTCGAAGAAAAGGAAAAGCAAAGGCAAAAGTACGACGACCACCACCGCAACAAGGTTAGAGTGCAGGAGAAAAAGGCAAGAGACAAAGAAGACAGTCGTACCAACAGAGTGAGAAATTCAGTCTGTTTTGACTTACAAGAAGTCTTGATGACCCTCATTCAAATGTTTCAGTATTGTTCTATAAAAGAAAATTGAACACTTTTAATTTATCATTGTATGACCTTGGAAGAGGGCAAGGTCTGGCATGAAGGTATAGCTGCAAGGGGTTCCAATGAGATAGGATCCTGTGTATTTGACTACCTTGGGTCTGCACATGGAAGGGGCCTTGAGTTGGTAACATTGTATGTAGACTCACGCGGCGTTCAGAATCGCAACAAATATTTCCTCACCATGCTGTGACATGCTTTGAATAAATTTGGCTTTTCAGAAATAGAGCACAATAATTTTTCTCATCAAAGGTCACAGCAAAAATGAAAACCTCAATGTCCATGCCACTATAGAACGTGTCAGTAAACACTAAGATATCTACACTACTCCACAGTGGGCAGGCATTATCAGTGCAGCTAAACATACTAAACCGAGATATATTGTTAGGGAACTTGATGAGCAGTGCTTCTTTGATTTTAAGCAAATTGCTGGGCATTTGAAAAATTTTGACTTTGACATGGATAGACAACAAGCACATTGGTCAAATATAAAATCTATGAAATGACAAAAGACAATCCCAATGTTTTTCAAATTTTATATGATTATGATGGACAGTACCACCAGCTCAATTTAATTCAAAGAATAAGAAAAATACAACAGAGTTTTTCTTTCCATGAAATTCAGCTCAATGTCCACAATCATAGGATAGGTCCAGGAATTGATAAAGACAAGTACACTGACTTGCAGTCCCTTTGTAAAGCCCAAATTATTCCCACAATACATCACCAATTCTTCAATCTATTGAAGATTGAGATGCAATAATTGCCAGACATTACAAGCAGCTTGATCGTTCAACTGTCTCACAATTTTACTCAAGTGCCGCATGTTTGTGGCAGTTTTTTTCTCTGAAAAGATATTGCATCACATACTTCCACATTTACTTGTAAACACTCATCTCATGTGCATTTAATGCATATTTTTTACTGTGTGCGTGAGTGCATTTGTATGAAGGAAATCAATAATTTCATCACTATACAATGTCGTAGTATAAAGGTTGTACTTGGACTCTGGAGCTTGGAATCAAATACTCATTTTTAGGAGAGTCCTCTGGCATTTTTCGAAGTCCAACACAGCCACTCGCTGCTACTGTTATTGATGAAATGGTATAATCAGCCGTTTTACCGCCTGCAAATCCTTTAAACATGAACATGGGACATTTCTCTGTGGTCATAGCAACGTAGTATGTCACAGTTCCTCCATCTAAGTATTCATAAATTATTTATTTCAATACTTTACTTTTTTTGTGTGTGCCTGCCTAATGTTTGCTTTGCAACATGTTCCTCTGTTTCTCAAAATGTACAGCAAGACAGCCCGATGAATAAAAAATATCAAGTTGTGTTACGTGCAAAATTAAGCTGACTTCTTCATGATTTATAGACTATGTATTTGAATGTCATGCTTTAAGTTCACCAATGAATTTTGCTCTAAGTGTAGTCGCTGCTATGTACTGTTATCGCAGTCTCAAAGATCCAATCCTTGCATAAAAATATAGATAAAAATTAGTGTATTTTAGTATACAATGTAAGCCTGCTACTTGAGGTGAGGCAAACTATTGTAAGTTCCCAAATTTCAATTCTGTTCCGCGTGTAAACTATTGTAACTCAGACATACCATAGTTTTTGTGTGGTGCCAGCACCCATAAAATTGTTGTAACTCGAGATACAATACTTTACGTGTGTAATTTTCAGTGGCAAAATATGGTAACTCCAATAACTAAAATATTATCAAATAATCATGTAAAATAAAGACATATACCAATTTGCCATGGCATATATATCTTTACTTGTGAATATCAAGCATATACATATAAAACTGAACGAACTATGCAGTTTTTTGTGTCTCCTGTAAAATTTGCAAAACATGAGTTACCATAGTTTACTTGGCGGCCCTCGATATGTGCACAGGAAGAAAACATACACATTTTATACAATTGATACGAAATGCACTTAATTTAAACAACCAAGCATTTCAGCGACAATTTAATTTAGTCTTTTACTTATGCGACCATTTGTTGCCTCTTTAATTTGGATAATTTTGAAACTGTTAATTGGCAAATGACTCCTCTGCCCTCCAAGACGGCGCGTGACGTCTTTGACTAACCTTTGATCCATCGACTGGTTCCTCAAGTGTGAGAGACTCCCGTTTTATTTATTTTTTTCGAAACCTTTCATTTCGGCCGACATTGCCAATCCAATTGTAGGTCTCAGTTCAATGTAATTAGAAAGATGGGAAATGGACATCTCGCTGAGACGTTTTCAGTCTGGCAGCCGTGGTAAGTTTGCGGGAAACCTGACACGTCTGTGGGGTTTATTGGGAGAAAGGAGGTTGCGTTAGACCGGGGCACCGGGTGAGGGCACAGGCCTGGCATGATCCTTGTGCTCACTGGTCCAAAATGTTGTTTCACAAGGGCATCCACGGGTGGCCGCGCACTCTTGTCCCTATTGCGCATGTATTGATTTTTTTCACGCAATAATTTTGGTGGCAAATAGGGAAATGTGGAATGAGTGAGTGAGAGAATCAGCTCGAGAGAGAGAGAGAGAGAATGTGAAGTGAGTGAATGAGAGAGAGAGAGAGAGAATGTGAAGTGAGTGAGTGAGTGAATGAGACTGAGAGAGACCGAGAGAGAGGAAGGAGATGTGTGGAAAAAAGAGAGGGGGGCGGGAAGAGAGGGAAAGTTAGTGAGGGAACGAGAGAGGTGGAGTGGGGAGGGAGAGAGTGAGTTATAGTTAAGTTAGAAAGAAAGCACGTCGACACGATAAAGGTCATAATTATTGTACGAGGAAAACAAAAAGTAAGATGCTGCTAGATGTAACGGAATTATAGGACAAAGGGAGACCCGACCAGAAAGAGAGAGAGAGAGAGAGAGGGTAATGAAATTATGGAGAATTCTGTGATATGCTTGCATGTTGTCTGTACCTCTGCTTCCAGCATTTGTGAACATTTCAGAAAAACAAACCTCCGAGAGCCCAGGTGCCATATTATACGAAACACACAGAAATGTAACATTAATTGAAACGAAGAACACTACTTTAAAGAACTATACACATGTAATTATTTAACCAGTCAATAGCTAGATAATTTTCTGCCAGCGTGCGCGACACAACTAAATAGAAACTGCGTGATGTCGAAACTGCAGTAAAAAATACAATTTAGACATTACATAATTGATCTCTTCCCCACATATGGGACATGGAGAATTACTGATCTTGACCACAGCAACCGCTCCGCATCGCTAATTAGACACAACGGAAAATGACGTATGAAAAACTAAAACACTATTTCCCTCTGAGTACTGGTCCACAGCATCTGTTCCGCTCCGCTCCTCACCGCCACAGAGATCATTTTCCGTAAAAAAAAAAAGCGGAGCGGAGCGAATGCTGTGGGCAAGACCGGTTAAAAGACGGTGGGGAGGGGTCTTGAATTATGTGTATCTGAAACTGTTGCCGGGAGGTCCCAGTGATTTTGTTATTTCATTATTTGGGCGCACATTTCCGGCCAGCCGTTAGCGGTTTAATCCTTTGTAAATGTGATTGGGTGAGGGAAGAGAAAAGAGGCAGACACGGGTTACTCTTTGTGTGAATCTGGGGTGAAACATTTCGTCCTCTTAGAATGACAAGGTTCTATCTCCACTTTTTCGCTGAATTGAGTTACACACTATACACTACTTCTTCAAGTCTTCACCATCGGGCATCAAAGTGTCAAGGGGATTCGGCATGTAATTTGTAAGAATGACTCAAAAGAAGAAAAGCCGCACCTCTAAAAACTAAAAGCACATGAAATGTCAATCATCGGTTTCTCGACAGTTGAAAGGAGGGAGTTAGAAGCTTGTCACTCTAAGGGGACAATTTGCTGTTGTAGAGCTGAGACCTGTTGGTGCAATGGTTCTCAACCCTTTTAAACCCACCCACCCCCTCCCCATATGGCTTTCTTTCCACAACTTAGCCAGTTTATTTGTCTAAAATCAGACCTAGCAGCCATCGGTGGACCAATTATGGCTTCATGGGCTTTATGAAATTACGTAGTGAAGACCGGGCCGTAGAAATTATCATGCACAATTTAGAATAAAGAAAATGGAAGCGACATTACTTTCACTATGCATTATTAAAACCGCCATGATATTTTTTTTTCTGAAATTTCAGATTTCTCCCCCGGTTAAGAACCAGTGGGTTATAGAGCGAAAGGAGCCGGAAATAAACCAATCAAATGGGAGTATTGAGATCAATAATTTGGCAAAGAAGCCAGTTTGTGCGGAAATGAAACAGCGAAGCTTTGGTCTTAAAATCGACCAAGTCATTATAAGTCATTTCATCACTGGAGACAAGTAATGAATTTGCTGTCCATAATGTTTCCTATATTTGATTAACGACAACTCCCGCCATTTTCTGCCGGCGGGAAAATTCATCGATCATTTAATTCACCTGTTGAATAAAGTCATTTAAAAAAAAGCTGTGAAAATCCCCAGCAAATATAAGTCGGCATTTGTGTATTAACCAGAACATAGCATTTTTATTTTTTCATCACTATATTTCTTTCTTTCCTGTGCATTTCCCGTTCTCAGGAGTAAAAATATTTAGTGGCTATATTTGGTTTCCATTCTTCCTGCCATTTTTGAAGTATATTTTTCTGTGTTACTATGTGGGTCTTTTCGTCGGCCAGTCTGCCTGAGAACACACAGTGATAGCTGTGGAGCCGCGGTAGGACTTCGTACAGAATCGAAATGAGACCATTAAATCCTAGAAGAGGCTAAAGTGTAGACGTTTTGCGTTTTAAATTTCACACGACCGAGGAGGAACGAATTGGCGTAGATTTTGTGGCTGAACAATTCAGGAAATTTAATAGATAAGGATCCTAATGGAAGGGGCCTAAAACCATGAGCAT
This sequence comes from Onchidella celtica, assembly GCA_963931925.1. Classification (NCBI taxonomy): domain Eukaryota; kingdom Metazoa; phylum Mollusca; class Gastropoda; order Systellommatophora; family Onchidiidae; genus Onchidella; species Onchidella celtica. Next base: position 68,670,026 of record OZ007567.1, on the reverse strand, counting down.
GACACACCAAAGACCGGGACTTAAAACCATGAGCATGGCTACCAATGATATCAACGGCCGTTTCCAGCATGGCAAACACAATTCTGAATTGCGCAGCCCAAGATAAATTTTGTGAATTATTGACGATTGGGTTGTTACTGTCATCGCAAACAGCATTGCTCTTTGTCAAATCGAGTGACTGGCCACATCTTAAAAATGGATTTTTTTATTTTTTTTTCAGAATTTCACTTATCATTGAAAACCCAGATTTATTGGATCGCATGTTTGGGTTCCCAGCACAAACACACGGCAGTTCAGAATCGATTTTACGTGCCTTTTTTTAGTGTGAACTCCATTAGCAAAAGTTTGATTGATTCTGGAAAGCCTGATAGATCAGGCAGTGAATGAAAGAGTCTCAAACAGAGATGCCGAGATCAGAAACCAATCGGCAGGCAATGTTGTTGTATGGATCATTTTGCTGTATCCAACCAGAAGAAGAGGACGGTGTAAAACAGGATTTAACTTGTGATCGACACAGAGCGTAAAAACAGTGACTGTATTTCCTGAGGAATAAAAATAATATCAGAGGTTTGGGATTTAAACAGGCCAACATTTGTAGCATCTATGAAGAAACCGCTCGTCACTCATTGGGCAAGCAAATGACGTCAGACAGAATCAGTATTGGATCCGTGTCATTATGTTTACATATGAGGCTTGCAATTGATTTTGCCAAGGTGATAAATTATATAGCAGTTTCTCAACGTTTTTGCTGTATATATATTATTATATGCGAACTGTTTTATTCGACTAAGCTTGTAGTTGGAAGCTGGAGTGTGTAGCGTGTATTTCTCAGTATATGTTTTAGACTGTGACATTTGCTCCGCAGATTATAATTTGGATGGAATTCATTATTGACAACGATTGTGATATCCAGCTGTTTAGCGGGGCTTTTTTTTTTTTTTTTTAGTGTTTAGTGTTATCTGTCGCAGCTTGCAGACTGCAAGTGTAGTGAAGTGAACACAACTGTTAAATGTCATAGCCCAGTGCAAGAACTTGAAATTTGATCATGTGGCGCTCCAATTACTCGGTGTTTATTCTAGTCGTTGAACATTGGTAATGATGTTATTGGTGCATTCGTAAGTAGTAGAAAACTGCTGTTTCTATTATTTTCTGTTTTCCCTTTCCCTTCATCCCCTGCTCTCTCTCTCTCTCTCTCTCTCTCTCTCTCTCTCTCTCTCTCTCTGTCTCTGTCTGTCTGTCTGTCTGTCTCTCTCTCCCTCTCTGTCTGTCTATCTGTCTGTCTCTCTCTCTGTCTGTCTCTCTCTCTCTTTTTTTCTCTCGGTGACGTATCTTTCCGGTTGTTTTTTTTCAAGTGACGCGTTTAACGCCATACCTTTGTAACCAAAACGGGAAAGATACATATATATTACATTACATGACATGTTACCATTGACTCTTCAAGGGCTGTATCAAACACTGTCATTCTTTCTTTCACCTTCAGCATGTGGTCACGATGATTGTTGACCCGATGGAAGGTTCTTCTTTTCTTTTTCTTTTTTTTTTTTTTAAATTTAAACGAAAATTTTTTATTGAAGCAGTTGCTTCTATGCCATTATGTAAGTTCACCTGAATTCCAAAATCAAGAGTATAGTTGTGCATAAAGATCAGAGAAGATGTCATCTGTCCAAAGTACATTAACCCATCCCAGAACTCTTTGCTAGGAGAGTGAGGCACCTGACACACAGAGCTGAAGGTTTCAGAGTCAGAAAGCATGTTTTGCTCAGTATCTCAGATTGAACTTTTGTGACTTAGATCCGACATAGAACTAAGCCTGTAGATCATCTACAAAGGCCTCAGCAGGAAGTTGCAGCCACAGTAATGATCCAGCTAAATCTTAACATTTTTATTACCTTATTTTGGACTATCGCGATTAGTTTGTGAGTACCAAAGATGTTTGTTTATTTCCTTTGGATCTAGATTATATCATTGTGCTAATAAAATGGCCTAGTTTTTACAAAAGCAAATAATGTTATTGTTTATCAAAGGTCTAGATTTGATCCCTGTGCTAACAGAATGGCTTATTTCACGTTCCGTAGTTTTTACACCAGCAAAAAATAATACTTTAATGCAAAGGAAAGATTATCTTATGGCGCCAATTGTTTGGGCTTTTATCACAGGTACAGGTTGGCACATTGTAGTTGTTTTTGTTGTTGCTGTGATTCTTGATGATGTCTTGATAGTATTGTTCTTGACATGAAGAAGAGCATGAACGGCCACTGCAGTTTTGGCCGAAATTTCGAAATGTGACTTACGCCCGTAATGTTAACACTGTGACGATCTGAATGAATAGTACATTTAGTCGACACGACCTGGCCAAAATGATATTCTTTGTTCCATCTGACAATCATTTCCGACTGCAGTCTTGTCTTGCTGGTCAACCAGTGGCGCCAGTGAATCGATCAGACAGAAATGTAGACCTCAGATCGATGAATAAATGTTGCCACTGAATGGTTTCCAAACCATGGCCTATAATTTCCTCCATCTGCTCGCCCCCCCCCCCCCACGCCGCCGCCCCCTTTCTATCCTTCTCAAGTTGATGGTTAATATAATGCTGAATTATCAGAGCGGGCCATACTTGAGGCCCTTGTCTTGAGAAACAAAGATCTCATCGCGGCCAAACAAGGAGACAAGATTGATGACGGTGGTCTGAAACTGGGGCCTTTTCTTCAAATCCCAGCTGAGGATGGAAGGAGGAGGGAGGTATAGGAAAGATAAGAGTGAATCACGATCCCTGAACTCAGGATGATCTCTTGTAAACTGGAGGCTAAGCAGTAGTTAAAAATCATTTCCCAAGACCAAAAAAAATATATATATAATATATATATGTAACGACACTGTGAATTATAATGTTTGGAAAGAAAATGAAACTCGTGGTAAAGCGAGACTGTAGGAGCTTTCCAGAGGAAGAGAACCTCCTTCAAACAAGTGGTTCGATCAGTGAAGGTTATGGAGGGGGGGGGGGCACCCAGTTGTTCGTCCAGACTCTTGTGAAAGGATAACAAAGAATCCGCAGAAATACTTCAATTATCGTTGTGAAAAGTTTTTCTTGTTTGGACATTGTGTTGGTGTCACTCACAAATTATAAAACGCTTGTCGCCACACCAAGAATAGTACTAAGAATTTCATCTTTTGTCGGCGACAGTTGGAACAGGCGAATACACTGTCTGGGCGGTGATTCATCAGCTGTTGGCTGCATCTGTAGAGTGCGAAGTGACATCAGCTGATTCACACGACAACACTGATATGAATAAACGCGTGAAAACAAAATGTTGATTTTATCATCGCATGGCACAGACCATTGAACGTTTTAATTGCCGTCGATGGTAAGGGCTGGTTTTTAACGTTTGTATGAGATGTTTGATGCATCTGGGTAGTGTAACTATAATTGTGCATCCCGTAACATATGTGTCGGTGTATACACATACATTTTAATTCATTTTGCAGCGGGGAGGTAGATGTTTTACAGTACAACTCATCAGGCGGTAAGCCGCGCCTTCTAACTTCAAGCTAGAGGAACAGGGGAAAAAAAAAAGAAAAAACATTTCGTAAATTAAATTTTGCTAATTGTCTTGTCCGATTCAGATTTTTTAACATTATTTCATTAATACATAATTCTCTTAGGGTTTTATTCCCAAAGCACCAATATGTTTGAAATAAATGCTGCGATGAATGACATAAAAACTTGAAAACGAATTGACGAATAGTTAAATTTACATGGGTTATGCAGTTTCTGTACGTCATGCTAGTAAAAAAAACCCATATACATTCGTCCTCGAGATGAGCTCTCTGGGTCGCTGTTCTCATTCTGTGAGTTTGAGAATGGATTTTATTCCTCATTCAGCCCCTGCAGTTGTGGCATTGCAATTTTTGCTGAGTAGCTTGTTAAACTATCTTGTTGAATCTTTTATCTTTATTCATGTAGCTGTCTGGTTCCCTTCATTTTCTGAGCTCGGAAATAAAATTATGTGAATGAGTCACAGTTCTGTCTGGTGTAATGTTTAGTCAGCAGTAGTGATATTGACGGCTGGGACATTAAAATTAGATACGACATGTCTGCACTGTCGAGAGAGAGTGTGTGTGCAATGTTGGAGTTGAGGCAGGCAACGTCGGTGTGAGAAATTCTATATCATAGGCGAGAAGTTGTGTGTTTTGTTGGTAATATGCATGGTTCGATTTCCAGACGTATCCAGGTTCATGGGTTATTCAAGAATTGAAAGGTTTAGTAATAAATGATGCCAAAGTCCTAAAAAAGGTAAGAAGGGAGACTTTGAGCAAAAAGACATTCCTGTGCCTCACATGTGACTTTAACTTTCAGCTCTTTCAAGGTGTGAGCAGTAAAAGCCCTGGGTTATTGCGCTTACTCGTTGATTAAAATGCGCAATACTGTCTGTTAGGGAGTCCAGGTGGACTTGGGCATGTTTAGAGAACTTACCCCTGCAATTCTAGTAGTACTTGATCTTGCTCGGAACATTACACTGGTCGTCTCACACACAGGTGTCCGTGTAATGAAGACAGCTTGGTTAATACCGACACACGTGGATGAAGCAGGACGGTCTCAATGACTCGGGTGGTCATTTACCCAAAATGAAGAGTGTGCCAAGGCTGGGATGTGAAGTTGTCAGACACTGTGTTCATTGTACCGTTAGGTGTATCTTGGTTTAACACCAAGTAGTTCGTCCTTGGCCATTCAAGACATGGAGTGACAGTAGTCCTCGATAATTCCTTAGCATGTGAACTGACCTGCTTGCTCGCCTTGACAAGGCCACCGTCTTTCTTTCTTTCTTTCTTTCTTTTCAATTTCATTTACAGAAAGGCTGACGCCTACGTGGGTGTTTTTGTATGTGTAGTGTGTTGTAATAATGTGAATGATGTCGTTGTGTTGTGTTGTAATAATGTGAATGATATTTGCTGCTTCCTACGGACTTGTATGTGTGTTTTCAATTTCATTTACAGAAAGGCTGACGCCTACGTGGGTGTTTTTGTATGTGTAGTGTGTTGTAATAATGTGAATGATGTCGTTGTGTTGTGTTGTAATAATGTGAATGATATTTGCTGCTTCCTACGGACTTGTATGTGTGTTTTCAATTTCATTTACAGAAAGGCTGACGCCTACGTTTGTGTTTTTGTATGTGTAGTGTGTTGTAATAATGTGAATGATGTCGTTGTGTTGTGTTGTAATAATGTGAATGATATTTGCTGCTTCCTACGGACTTGTATGTGCAGCAAACTGAATAATTATTTGTAAATTGATACAACTATTTCGGAGGATTTTTTCGTTCTTATTATTTGTTTTAATTTGATTTTTTCAGGAACCGTCACTGATCTCTGTTGGCCAGCATTTACCGCTTCAGCACTCCTTCTTCATGTTAAATGTTCATCTGAGAGAGGGTAGGGATCTCGTTATCAGGGACAGCTGTGGTAAGTAGGAATTCTTTATTTTATTTTGGTGGATGCTTGAATGGAGAGTCCATATTAGGGCGGCGGGCGGGGGAGAAGATAGCATTTGAACTAGTCCCGGGTAAAAACCAGCTCAGTCAGTTTTTAACTTTGACTGGGCTCTTCCTTTCATAGACTACGTTATTTTTAGATGACAGTTTTGGCGGACTGAGCCCATTTCTGTCAAAGATACTGAAGTGGAATATTATCTTGGGCCTAGGGCCAAGTAGCCCATAATTTCTACATCCTGACTTAGCCCTTTTTCTCGTGGACTCTTCATTTCGGTGGATGCATGGATCCATTTATGGAGAAAGACAGTGTTCTGCTCAGATAAAACATAACTAATAAAAAGAAAAAAAGTTGTATGTTGCAAAGCCCCACTCTAGGAACAATGAGGAAACGCAACGGTAAGTGGTCTTGTCCACAGCATCCGCTGTTTTTACGGGAAAATGACGCATGAAAAAGTAAAACACTCTTTGCCCCTGTATACTTGTCCTCAGCATCCGTTTCACTTCTCTCCTCACCGCTACAGAGGCAAAGAAAAGTTTTCATACGTCATTTTTCGGGAAAAAAAAATATTTCAAAGAAGCGGAGCGGATGCTGTGGACAAGACCACTTAAAAACAGAAGAACTATGAAGGCAAAAAACTCAAGCTTTCAGTCCTGACAGACAGTCGCCAGGCAAACAAAGAAGGAAAATTGAAACAACTTAAATTCTAACAATTATGCTCACAGTCTGTTTTGAAACAATTTTAAAGAAAGGGCCCAGGAAACCCATGTATTTCTTAAAAATGTTGTGTTTTTTTTTGTTGTCGTTGTTAACGAATTCGGCTGTTCTGGTTATCTGTCGTATCGGTGCTGACCTTGAACCTGACACGGTCCGTTATCTTTGCACGGCATGAGTTAATATCCCTGGAGGTAGAGAGAGATAAAAGAGGCCGCGATGGAAATAATTATATAGGGGAATGGGGAAGCAAAGGAGAAGATGATGAGTAAGAAAATAAATTATATTATGCCATATATTGATGTAGCTCATTTTCCATCAAGGTGAACGGAAGAAAAACAAGACTGTTGAACGAATGTGTAAGCTATGTGCTTGGCAATTTAGGATAGAAGAAATAGACTGCTGTGATAAGAAAATAAGTGGTTCATGGATCTTAGAGATTGCACCGGTCTCATCTTGATGTCTCTCTGACATGTTATGATTTGGATGGTTCCTTTCATGACTTTGGCAACTGGCTGTGTGAGTACCACTTCAGTCAGAGACGTGGATTTATTGAGAGTCCTGTTTATAGCTGTATTTGTTTGATATCCGTGTGCTCGTCGTGTTTGTCTTTCCATCCATCCATCCATTCATGCATGCATCTATGTGCTCGTCCTGTTTGTCTTTCCATCCATCCATTCGTCCATGCATCTATGTGCTCGTCCTATTTGTCTTTCCATCTATCCATTTATCTATGCATCTATGTGCTCATCATGTTTGTCTTTCCATCCATCCATTCATCCATGCATCTATGTGCCCATCCTGTTTGTCTTTCCATCCATCCATCCATGCATCTATGTGCTCATCCTGTTTGTCTTCCATCCATCCATTCATCCATGCATCTATGTGCTCGTCCTGTTTGTCTCTCCATCCATCCATCCATTTATCCATGCATCTATGTGCTCGTCCTGTTTGTCTCTCCATCCATCCATCCATTTATCCATGCATCTGTGTGCTCATCCTGTTTGTCTTTCCACCCATCAATTCATCCATGTACCTATATCCTCGTCCTGTTTGTCTTTCCATCCATCATCCGTCCATCTATCCATCCACTCATGTGTGCATGTGTTCATCCTGTTTGTCTTTCCAGTCATCCATTCATCCACCCATCCATCAATCCATCCATCCACCCGTTCATTCTGTTTTGTCTTTCCATCCATCCAGCCATCTATGTCTTCGTCCTGTTTGACTATCCATCCATGTGCTCATCCTGTTCGTCTTTCCATCCATCCATTCGTCCATCCATCCATCCATCCGCTCATTCTGTTTTGTCTTTTCATCCATGCATCCATCTATGTTCTCGTCCTGTTTGTCTATCCATCCACCCATCCGTGTGCTGATCCTGGTTTGACCATCCATCCATCCATCCATCAGTGCCTTTTAGTGTTCTCAGTACTCTTCCATCAATCCTACAGACTCTTTGATAACCACGTCTGACCTCCTTTTCCCTTCCACGTTCCAGAAACTCAAGCCGCTTGTCCGTACCCCCCCCCCCCCCCAAAAACAACCCTCCAAACAAAAAAAAAACTCCCACTCTCACCCACCCCGCATCTCACTTGACTCTATGCACCACTAATGTGGATTCAATGTTGCATTAAAGAAAGTATGCTCGAATAATTCCCCTGATTTTTTATTTTTGGTCTTCATCGTTTATTTCTCTTTCCCAAAGACTAATGAACGGCCGACCTACTGTGCATGATCTTCTTTTATAACTTGCGATGAATCATCGTTTGACTCGGGAATTAACTGAAATGTTCTCCATAGAGAGGAGGAAAGCATGTTTTTTGGTCTTGGCATATCAGAAACATTTCTTTCGTGTGTGTTAAGCCGGGTTTCCATGTGTACGGAAACGTCAAAAACCCCTCCAGTAGTGAAACAGAAAGAATGTTTTCATATTATGAACGGAAACTCCGTTGCCATACACACGGAAATACTTTTTCATTTTACTCACTGATAAGCGATAATACTGGACGAAAAGTGTTCTGTGTGCACCTTTTGTCTCTGAAAACTTCAGCTTTCATGAAGTGCCTTGCGCTAATGAAAATTGTACTGGGTTGCTTTGTGTGCGCGCACACACACGTACAGAGAGAGAGACAGAGAGACACAGAGAGAGAGAGAGACAGACAGAGACAGACAGACAGACAGAGAGAGAGACACAGAGAGAAAGAGAGAGCGAGACACACAGATAGAGAGAGAGAGAGAGAGACAGACAGAGAGAGAGAGTCGCTGATCTTCCAACACAGCTATGCAGTTTATTTTGAAGTCCAGGTGGACTGAATGGCATAATATAGATCGTACCCCTTCTGATGTGAGCCTGTCAATTGATTGAATGGCGCCATTAATTATTATTGTTGTTCTGCTTCTATGTGCGCCTTTTGTCTGACTTTTCATTCCTTTTTCCTTTATTGTTTTCTCTAGACCACATCTATCGTTTCGTATCCTTCGTGCATTCCGTTTCGACACTTGTTTCAACAGTTTTTCTCTATCAGGAGAGGCAGAAAAGTCATCATGTTTTGGTTTTAGTACCCAGTTACTGTTCATCGGCAGAAATGTGTTCGTGATCGAAACAGTCACTTTAATCACTCTCAGAGAGATTCCAGTTCCGATAGCATTGTTTTTGCCGCAATGCCCTGTTAATTTTATGGACTCATTCAGAGCGGAAAGAGGGCAGGATCGACCCATCCTTTGAACTCATTGATCTCATGTGACACTGATTTACCGCCGACGGTGACCAGTATCGAATGGAAGTATTCATCAAAGATGTTGACTGTAAATTGACAAAGAGGCCGCCGGGCGGATGCTGTAGATATAAAATGAAAGGCCCACGAAAGCGGTTTGCTACTGGTCGTAAACGGCGTCCGTGCCTAGCAGAACAGAAACATCTGATCCGGTTTTATTGTACAGTATTCCGTGGTGTAATGAATTGATTCACAACGTAGATCTATGGAGACTGGGTGTAGTATAGTGAGTGAATGTGTCTCGTAGTGGTGGTAGAGATACAGTTACATTGGCGTGTGGGTGATAGGGGTTGGGGGGGGGCGCTAGAGTTTTTGGCAGGGTGGACTGGTGGATGAGTGAATTATTGGATCGATGTGTATATGTGTGTGTGGGTGAGAGAGGGTATGATTTCATCGCTGTGCAGATGGATCTAGAAGGATTGATGGATGACAGATAGCAGACAGATAGAAGATCAGAGAGTGAGAGTTTCACTGTAGACATCATGATCCCAATGCATATGCCCAGGTTTGAGAATTTATGAACGCGCAGTGTAGAAAACAAGTGAGAGAATAACCCCCACCGCTGTAATGGATCCATTACAGCGCACGATCAGGCGTCATTCAATCCGGCAACAGCTGCATGTTCATTTTCTCCCTACAAACTAATTCTACCACAGCTTTACAGATTTGACCTCAAATATTGGCAACCAGACACAGATTAGTAAGCTCTTTTCAATCTGCACGATGCAAAATTCAGAAACCTACACAGAACGTCCATGTGATCGAAATTGTTGCCTGTTGGTCGGGATTTTGTCAGGCTCATGCCCAGGTCAGGCGTCTCTCGTGTGGCCACCCCAGTTTTACAAGTTCAGTGTTCTGGCGTCAACACGTTTCGCAAAAATTGAATTCGTGCCATTAATAATGGATTTCAGTTGACATCAGCTGGTATACTTATTTATCAATTTCAAGTCTGTACCTTGTCCATCAGTAAGTGGCAATACTCAGCATTTCCCCCATATTTTCATTACTTCTCGTCTTGAGGAGCGCAAACTTTTGAAGCCAAATTTGACAAAAATCGTGTCAAAGGAGACATGAATAGAATATGAACGACAATACGCAGTCCGGAATAAAAAATATATATAAAAGCGATCCCGGACTTTCACAGTACACCAAGGGCTCCTTCCCCCAACCTCCCAACCCCGGGAATCCTCCAATTGCCGCCCTCCCCATATAAATAACCACTGCTCGTAGTCTAGGTGCAAACCAGCCATTGTGATTCGCCGGTTAGTGGAAGATGACATCACGGCATTGAGTTTTGAGAGACTCTGCGCACCAGGCGACTAATTGGAGCTCAACGAAACTCAGTATTGTGACGTCAGCTTCGATCTAGTCGGCTGGTCAAAATGGCCTGGTGTACGGTGCGGGCATAGGCATAGTGGTCTTGTCCACAGCATCCGCTCCGTTACTTTTTAGGAAAATGGCATATGAAAAACTCTCTTTACCTCTATAGCGGTGAGGAGCGGAGCGGAACGGATGTTGTGAATCAATATACAGAGGCAAAGAGTGTTTTACCTTTTCATAACGCCATTTTCCGTGACCGGAGCGGATGAGGTGGTCAAGACCACTTAATGTATGTCACAAAGCGCAGGTGCAGACAATGGTACTGCAAATGCGGTTTGCAACCTTGGGATGTTTCGGCCTATGAGGGACTACAACACACCAATGGAAACAAGTGCTTTACAGTTAAACACACAATAAGTTTATTGGGACACGTGGGATGGGGGCTTAATTAATGTTAGTAAAATAGTCTAAATAACGTGACAGGAAAGATGGACAAATATTTCATGCAGATATAATGACAATAATCAAAGATAATGCGTTTAACAACAGCTAATATAATTACCCTGAAAGAAAAGGTTTCTGATTAATGCAATGAAATGACAGTAAAATGGATTATAATATGTTACGCTAAAACACAGATAAAAAGGTAGATGTTTATCTCACCGACTCTGCAATTAATGAACGTTTCACACAGAATATATCCACACTCTTCCAAAATCACTGTAACTAAAATGTTACTAGAACTTGTCCTATATTCTGAATCTGTAATCTTGACGATGATGGTCCTAAACCGAAGAATGTCTGGTCTCTTGAGAAACTGGACTCCACAAAGATAATGTTCTCTTAAATTCACTACAGGTTACACTGTCAATACTGTCCTGGGCACAGCTACAGGATACACTCAATTACAAATATGTCCTTACTCCACATAAAAAGCACTGTTCGCATCCACAAGATGACTACTAGTACTATGTATAACTAACTGTCCTGTTAGGGCTCTGGTCACAGTCACAGGATACACAACAGGAGCGAAATGTCCTAACAATATGCACAGGATACTTTAAAACAGGTGGTTACTTTATTGTCTTGACCTCTAGCCTTCCCGCTGTTCTGCACAATTCACAGAAACGCCGGTTACAATGCTCTACACGCGGACAGAAGCTTTCCTGGTCATGCTGAGACTTACAGGTCTAACACTGCCACAAGAAGCGAGTACAACACTGGAAATTAACGAGTTTCTTAAGAACTTAAGATATGTGCAATATATGCACCGCGTACATGAGCTAAATTTAACTTTAAGTTTAGACTCACACGCCGCTCTAACCGAGCTTATTTCATGCTTTGACAAAGCAAGAAATATGGTAATTTACTATGACTAAGTCCTACTCGAACTTGAAAGTCATAAACGCTCTATACACGAGCTAACTTAACACACCGTATAGGCTATGTTAATATACGTCTGTGTCTTACAATAAGAACGACAGACAGGTACACCACCCTACGTGAGCAGGACCTCGCTCCACACGAGCTAACTTGAAAACAGAGGCCTTAATAAATAGGCACTGTTAATACACGCCTGAGTTCTAACAGGCAGGTACACTGCTTCGCACGAGCAGGACCTCGCAGTGAGTCTATCGCAAGCGGACTGACGAATCCAGATTTGCTCTGGAATATATACAGAAACTCAAAATTACAGAAAATTACAGAGGGGAAAACTGGGAGGTTCTACCTAGCTCAAATTCGTGAGCCATAAAAACGTGCACAAAGATTCTACGGTGGCCAAACTCGGACGCTGGGGTATTAGGTGGACGGGTCACAGATAATTGCTCCACCCGCAGGTAGCCTGAGACATAACTTCGAACAATAGATCAGGAAGGTGGACCGATCGAACGGGCAATGGACGGTCATTACGCGGCATTTCGTTACAATGTAGTAGCAATGTTAACCGGGATCTTGTAGCTAATGAAGATTTCAAGAACAGAGTAAAGTAGTAATGACGTCAGTAAACAAAAAAACGAGGAAAAAAAATATCTCAAGGCCACTTAACCAAGAACACAATGCAGCATTACAACAATGTCTGATCGTGACATTTCGAAATTATCGTGCATAAGAGATTGGGAAGGCCCACGAGAGCAGGTCAGATCAATGAGATTTTGTTGAAAGTGAACAATTATTCTATCCGCGCAAAACCAATGTGCGCGCCGTATTATTGAAAGTCCTATTCAGGACAGTGGTTATTTTTTTTTTTAACCGGATTTGGATTATTTAGTATGATGTTACCTTTTTAAAAAGGATAACCTTCAACAGTTAGAAGAAAGCTGTAGAGGGGAACAGAGGGAGGTGTCTCAAACATTTGTTTTGAAGAAAAGGCTGTTATCATTATAATACACTTGTGTTATCCGCATACGATATGACGCTGCTCCTGGTGGAAGTGAGTGAAACGATTACTAAGTGGTATCTTTAAATTGATTCACTGCATTGTGGTACCATACGCAGAAAACATTGTGTTCCTGTTTAGCGTAACCAGTCTGGGGAAGCTTTCAGTTCCAGTTTCTTTCTAGGGGTACTTACCCAACATCTGTGCCTACGAGTGTCTTGCAGTTTTGGAATCAATCAATGGGTCACCCCCCCCCCCCAGTCCCATCCCTTTCAGCGTTGTAACCACCCCTGCCATAGTTAAGCATTACCTCTCCCCCCCCCCCCCCAGTCCCATCCCTTTCAGCGTTGTAACCACCCCTGCCATAGTTAAGCATTACCTCTCCCCCCCCCCCCCAGTCCCATCCCTTTCAGCGTTGTAACCACCCCTGCCATAGTTAAGCATTACCTCTCCCCCCCCCCAGTCCCATCCCTTTCAGCGTTGTAACCACCCCTGCCATAGTTAAGCATTACCTCTCCCCCCCCCCCAGTCCCATCCCTTTCAGCGTTGTAACCACCCCTGCCATAGTTAAGCATTACCTCTCCCCCCCCCCCCCAGTCCCATCCCTTTCAGCGTTGTAACCACCCCTGCCATAGTTAAGCATTACCTCCCCCCCCCCCCAGTCCCATCCCTTTCAGCGTTGTAACCACCCCTGCCATAGTTAAGCATTACCTCTCTCCCCCCCCCCCAGTCCCATCCCTTTCAGCGTTGTAACCACCCCTGCCATAGTTAAGCATTACCTCCCCCCCCCCCAGTCCCATCCCTTTCAGCGTTGTAACCACCCCTGCCATAGTTAAGCATTACCTCTCCCCCCCCCCCCCCAGTCCCATCCCTTTCAGCGTTGTAACCACCCCTGCCATAGTTAAGCATTACCTCTCCCCCCCCCCCCCCAGTCCCATCCCTTTCAGCGTTGTGACCACCCCTGCCATAGTTAAGCATTACCTCCCCCCCCCCCCAGTCCCATCCCTTTCAGCGTTGTAACCACCCCTGCCATAGTTAAGCATTACCTCTCCCCCCCCCCCAGTCCCATCCCTTTCAGCGTTGTAACCACCCCTGCCATAGTTAAGCATTACCTCCCCCCCCCCCCTAGTCCCATCCCTTTCAGCGTTGTAACCACCCCTGCCATAGTTAAGCATTACCTCTCCCCCCCCCCCAGTCCCATCCCTTTCAGCGTTGTAACCACCCCTGCCATAGTTAAGCATTACCTCCCCCCCCCCCCAGTCCCATCCCTTTCAGCGTTGTAACCACCCCTGCCATAGTTAAGCATTACCTCTCCCCCCCCCCCCAATCCCATCCCTTTCAGCGTTGTAACCACCCCTGCCATAGTTAAGCATTACCTCCCCCCCCCCCCCAGTCCCATCCCTTTCAGCGTTGTAACCACCCCTGCCATAGTTAAGCATTACCTCTCCCCCCCCCCCCCCAGTCCCATCCCTTTCAGCGTTGTAACCACCCCTGCCATAGTTAAGCATTACCTCTCCCCCCCCCCCCCAGTCCCATCCCTTTCAGCGTTGTAACCACCCCTGCCATAGTTAAGCATTACCTCCCCCCCCCCCCCCAGTCCCATCCCTTTCAGCGTTGTAACCACCCCTGCCATAGTTAAGCATTACCTCTCCCCCCCCCCAGTCCCATCCTTTTCAGCGTTGTAACCACCCCTGCCATAGTTAAGCATTACCTCTCCCCCCCCCCCAGTCCCATCCCTTTCAGCGTTGTAACCACCCCTGCCATAGTTAAGCATTACCTCTCCCCCCCCCCCCCAGACCCATCCCTTTCAGCGTTGTAACCACCCCTGCCATAGTTAAGCATTACCTCTCCCCCCCCCCCCCCCAGTCCCATCCCTTTCAGCGTTGTAACCACCCCTGCCATAGTTAAGCATTACCTCTCCCCTCCCCCCCCAGTCCCATCCCTTTCAGCGTTGTAACCACCCCTGCCATAGTTAAGCATTACCTCTCCCCCCCCCCCCCCAGTCCCATCCCTTTCAGCGTTGTAACCACCCCTGCCATAGTTAAGCATTACCTCTCCCCCCCCCCAGTCCCATCCCTTTCAGCGTTGTAACCACCCCTGCCATAGTTAAGCATTACCTCTCCCCCCCCCCCAGTCCCATCCCTTTCAGCGTTGTAACCACCCCTGCCATAGTTAAGCATTACCTCTCCCCCCCCCCCCAGTCCCATCCCTTTCAGCGTTGTAACCACCCCTGCCATAGTTAAGCATTACCTCTCCCCCCCCCCCCCAGTCCCATCCCTTTCAGCGTTGTAACCACCCCTGCCATAGTTAAGCATTACCTCCCCCCCCCCCCCCCCAGTCCCATCCCTTTCAGCGTTGTAACCACCCCTGCCATAGTTAAGCATTACCTCTGCTTTTTTGGAAAAAAAAAAAGGGGGGGGGGCTAAAAAAAACAACAACAACAAGTAGTCAGTTGTGCGCAGCGGATGAAAGTTGCACTGGTGTGAGCACGGGCAATTTATTGAATAGACGCATCGTCCCCTTAAAATGACAAGGTTCAAGCTATACGTGTTGACTGAACTGAGTTACACACAACACACTACTTCTACAGGCCTTCTCTATTGTGTGTCGGAGTATCAAGCGGATTCGGTGTGTACTTTTAAGTATTACTATAAAGAAAAAAAGGCATCACTACAAGCTACATGAAACTTCATGTTTCTCAAAGGTTGCCGGAAAATAGTTAGAACCTTGTCATTCTTAGGGGACGACCTAGTATGATTTGTTAACGACTGTGTTTGTAATGTAGCCTGTGTCAGTGGCAAATGGAAGATAATAGTGACATCAAAATGAAGCCTTCTCGATTTTCGCCTGGGTGAATTTAATGCGACCTCCACCCTCACACCCCCATCCACCCCACCTCCACCTGAAGGCACTCTTCAGTGATAAGTATAATCAAAATAAAGCCTAAAAGGTTATGCATTTGCTACCAATTGTAGAAGAGGGGACTACTGAGCAGCTTGCTGCAGTGTCGTGAACTTTCTCTTTTATGGACACAAATTGATAGGATAGATATTTCTTTATTGAAGAATTCCAAATCAGAGATGAAATCAGCCCAGTATGGGAATACCTACTGACTGATTGATAATGTGTCCTTTAACTAAGTTTATGAGTAAGTGTAAGAGAGAGAGAGAGTGAGTGAGCGAGTTAGTTAGTTACTTAGTTACTTAGTTAGTTAATTAGTTAATTAGTTGGGGTTTGGGTTTTACGGCGCGTCGGCACGATTTCACGGTCTATTTGGGTACACATTCTGTATTTATATTTCGTATTCAGAGCTTCTAAATTTAACAATGGAATTAAGTATTTACATATTATTTTAGCACATTGGAAAGTTCTCAAACATTGTTTTGTATGGATCTGAGAAAAACTTTAGTAAAGGAGTATAAAAGTTTTAAAATCAAGTTGTAGATCTTAGCCTCCCTCAGAAAGGACAGGATGTGTGGCGGATTCGCGTTAGGAAATAATTCTTTCATGGATCCGCAAGCATAGTGTCTTCTTCGGCATGCATTAAGTCCACACATTCACTTAAAATGTGAGAGAAGAAGAGTGGTGTGTTATTTTATTGTGAAGCGCCTTCAGTTCAGTGTGTGGAGACGAGGGCTAGGCAATGAATTCCATTATTATCATTACCGGTACGTCTACTACAAATGAGATCTCCTTGAAAAAAAAAAAAAAAAGAAAGAAAGAAAACAAAGTGATCGTGCACAAAAAAAGAAGCGTTTTATTATGTCGTTTTATATGTCACATTGTATTACCATTGAACTAATGATGTTTTAATGTTACCATTGAACTAAATTAATGATGTTTTAATATTACCATTGAACTAAATTAATGATGTTTTAATATTACCATTGAACTATTGATGTTTTAATATTACCATTGAACTAATTGTGTTTTAGTATTACCATTGAACTAATGATGTTTTAATGTTACCATTGAACTAAATTAATGATGTTTTAACACCACCATTGAACTAAATGATCCTTTAATATTAATATTGAACGAATGATGTTTTAATATTACCATTGAACTAATGATGTTTCCACGTGTTCTTCCATCAGGCACCAGTGACCCGTATGTTAAGTTCAAGTACGGTGGGAAGCAGGTCCACAAAAGCCGGATCATCTACAAGAATCTGAATCCCCGATGGGACGAACAGTTTACCATTCCAATAGATGACATCACAAAACCCGTCATCATAAAGGTAAACCCTTTAGGCTGTCTACTTTTTTCATTTTTTAAAAATCTGTGTCCTGTTTTATTATTTTGTGATTTTAACATGAATTTATTTTTTATTTATTCATTTATTTTGTAAACTTAAGATAAGATAAGATGAGATAAGAAGATAAGAACCACTTTATTATCCCATGAGGGAAGTTATCTTTCATAGAGCCTTGAAGAGTGCAGTCATACACGGTACATATATCTTACGCATCATTAAATAAACATGTCACAATTCAATAAACTCAGTACATTACGGGCATACATGAAGTGACACTGAAAGACAGCCTTAGTGAAATGTGGCATACATCTAGTTAAAAAATGTCTATCAGTAAAGTCCTAAATTTGTTGAGTATTTATATAATTATGTTCATTGTTGATCGCTATTACTCCAACAATAAAATGGTGTAAATGCTTTGTTTGGGCTTCCTGATCTTGACTGAACACTGAGGAAGAGCCCGTTACACTTCAGTTATTCTCACTGCAAAAACAAACAAGCAAAACTAAGAAAACAAGACAAACAAGCAAACAAAAAAGCTACGTGCAATTCAATTTTACACTCTTTATAGATCCTGGCTGCTTTCTACAACGTTGATGAAACATGGCCAAACAAAAAAATGTATATTGTTATAAACAAAGAGAAACATTAAAGTAACATATAACAGGATTAGAAAGGAGAGAAAAAAAGAAGTTTCAGTACTGATAGACATTCTTCGGGGGGAAAAAAAAAAGATTGTAAAAATTCTGACAATTATATCTTTAAATGTTACAAGTTCCCATGCACAGAAAGGGATGCGTCAATTTCTGTAACGTTGATGGACAAGATGGGTCGTGGCCGGCGTTGCTGGTCGTTGCGATTTTTCCTAAGATCTTTGGGATCTTGGCACTTTTTGAAAGATCCCGGTATTTTTGGGGCCTTTGTATATTTGTTATTATTTATCTGTCATCTCTTAAAAGAAAAAGATTAATAGAAAACACTGGAAAAGAGTCTTCCAGGCCTTTTATCCCATGTATCGACTAAAACTCCCCTAAAATGACGTAACCACACTGCCCATGCCTTAAAATAACGTAAACACACTGCCCATGCCCTAAAATGACGTAACCACACTGCCCATGCCTTAAAATAACGTAAACACACTGCCCATGCCCTAAATGACGTAACCACACTGCCCATGCCTTAAAATAACGTAGTCACACTGCCCACGTCCTAAAATGACGTAACCACACGGCCCATGCCCTAAAATGACCTAACCACACTGCCCATGCTTTAAACTAACGTAATCATGCTCTAAAGTGATGTAACCGCACTGCCCATGGCTTAAAATGATGTAACCACACTACCCATGCCTTAAAATAACGTAAACACACTGCCCATGCCCTAAAATGACGTGACCACACTGCCGGTGCCTTAAAATAACGTAAACACACTGCCCATGCCCTAAAATGACGTAACCACACTGCCCATGCTTTAAACTGACGTAACCATGCTCTAAAGTGATGTAACCGCACTGCCCATGGCCTAAAATGACGTAACCACACTGCCCATCCCTTTGCAATGCCTTTTGTAACATTAAGGATAAATTAAGGGACAGCTTGAGATTGCCTGAATGTGGGGATCTGTCACACAGCATGATCTGTGAGCTATTCTTCAATGTACTGTGAAACCTTACATTGTTTAGGTATGTTTTGAGTTGGAACGAAAAATCTTGGAATTTTTTTAGCTCATCTTGGGATTTTTTTTATTTGTGTGTTCTTGGAATTTTTGAAAACCTTCGCCGGCAGCCTGGTCACGGCCGATGTGCCTGCGCTTTTTTAGGGGGGTCGCGAAAAGAAACCAAAAAATTGCAGAAATACTACCTTAGGCTATAATCTGTCTCGGCGCTGTTCATTATGATGATGTCATAAAATTTTCGCAAATTATTGTTTATGGGTGAGGTGAGTCCCCTCATTATCTTGTCTTTTGATGTCCGAGCACGTCACTGTCTGTTCTGTTGCATTGATAATGATTGGAGCTCTGGGTGGGGACAAATTCGTTTGCAACCCAACCTTTCCCCATTGTTCGTTACTTCATACTAAGGATGAGTCTGATTTGAGGCACAAGAGGGAAATCGGTCTGAAAATATGACGTGAAAAGCACGCGGTGATAGCTTGGAATTTTGCTATAGAAAGGTCGAGTCAGGAAAGAAAGAAAGACTGTCAAACAGATATTATAGATAGATGACCAGAAAGACAGACCGATGGTTGGATGAATGGAAGTGGATGTGAACAGTACAATTTAGCCGTTACAGTGATGTCTTATAGAGAGATCAGTGCGGAAGATGAATTGCATATCTGCAGCTGTATAGTATATTGTTTCCCCAAATTCCTTTGTTTGCTAACGGAACTTGCAATATAATAAGAAAACCTTTTTTACCCTCATATTTTGCGTTAACACTTAAGCTGTTTCGGTCTGATTGTCATTTCAGACAAGGAGAGAACTATAGAATTAGAATTTATGCATATCTGGATTTCTCTCATTTATGCATATTGCTCAGAGTCAGCGAGACAGTAAGGGAAGGGCAGGGGTGGCCAAGAGCAAATTGCAATTTCCTAATGTGGCAGCATCCAGGGTGTAACGTTGCAGTTGGAGTGGCCAGTTCAGGCTTTGTTCACCACAAAGGCAGTAATTTTACTGAAAGAAAGACGACAAATTTTCCAACTCCCAAATGACTCATTCCGCGGACAGCATGACAGAAAGCAAAGGCATGTTGTACGTCACTCTATTGTCAGATTAGATTAGTTTGGCGTGAAGCCGTTGGGGGGGGGGGGTGGTGGCTGTACGACAAATGGCATAATGCTTCATTCTGTACTTTTCTCCCTTCTGTTTTGGAGGAATATTTTATGGCGTGCCGGATTTTTTTTCTTATGTTGTCTCTACAAATGTTGGGTTGTAGACTGAATTTGAAATTCTGAATATTAAATGTACGTCATCTGTTTCTCCTGAACCAAGTAATTTGTAAAGATGCATTCCAGTAAACTATTTAAAAGTGTTACTGTCCTAATACCTGGGGGGGGGGGGGGGAGGACAGCAAGGGGCAAAATGTATTTGCTGAGTCCAACAGGACCGGACGCCTCCGAGAAAGGTGAATGTTCAGTTAAAAGAAGAGCACGTCAAACCAGGAACGACGCAACTTTTCTACCACGTCAGGCCAGGAACGCGCAAGTTTTCTACCACGACAGGCCAGGAACGCGCAAGTTTTCTACCACGACAGGCCAGAAACGCGCAACTTTTCTGCCACGGCAGGCCAGAAACGCGCATCTTTTCTACCACGACAGGCCAGGAGCAACGCAACTTTTCTACCACGACAGGCCAGGAACGCGCAACTGTCCTACCACGACAGGCCAGGAACGCGCAACTTTTCTACCACGACAGGCCAGAAACGCGCAACTTTTCTACCACGACAGGCCAGAAACGACACAACTTTTCTACCACGACAGACCAGAAACGACACAACTCTGTAGTTTCTCTGTTTGGCTTTGTACTGAGACCACGGTTCCTTAACAACTGCCAGAAAGGCCAGTTTTCACCAGTTTCCTACAGCCCCAACAGCCCACCGACCACATGAAACTATGTAAGTACAAATTGATGACTGTGTATATGGAGGAACCAAAAGATTATAGGGCCTGGTATGACGACAATGTAAAACAAAACAATAAACTGGATAACGTGAAGGAATTGAACTAAGCAGCAAATGAAAAAAACGCGAACTATCGATGTCGATTCAGTTGTGTCTTCATCTATTCAATACTGTTATTGTCTCTTTGCTTGCCAGGTGTTTGACTACGATCGGGCCTGGAACGACGATCCAATGGGAGGAGTTGATCTGGATCTCACAACCCTGCAGTTGAACAAGTAAGACGCTGCGTTGTTTGTTCTCTGTGTGGTGTGTGCATGTGAACGGGTGCTACAGGGACTTTCATCTTTCACCCAGGCATTGTTTATCCACTGCAGGATGTAGGCCTAGCCCTTCGATAATGATTTCCATTCAGTTCTATATGATGTTTTCCTCATCCATGATGTTCCTTCCTGTTCTCTGTTTTATGTCGTCTTGCCATCTTCTTCCTGGTCCTCCTCTTGTTCTTCTTCCTGGTCCTCCTCTTGTTCTTCTTCCTGGTCCTCCTCTTGTTCTTCTTCCTGGTCCTCCTCTTGTTCTTCTTCCTGGTCGTCCTCTTGTTCTTCTTCCTGGTCGTCCTCTTGTTCTTCTTCCTGTCCTCGGTTGCCATTCAGTCCGGCGTTTTTGTCCTAGTGTCATTCATTCTTCCCACATGTTTAGCCCAATTCCACTTCTGATGTACCATGAATTTTACTATGTCCATTAGTGCTGTTTGTATAGGTATTTCAGCTTGGAGGGTTTTATCTTGCAGTCTGATGTTGAGCAGTTTTCTTTCCGTTGTACATATGACGCTACATTAACTTTAGAAAAAAATAACAGCAGAAATTCTGTGGGCTCGGAGAGGGACTTGGAACAAAGTTAAAAATATGGCCGGAAAAAAAATGTTGCAAAGCCCAGCGTTAGAAACAATAAAGAAATGTTACAATAAATCACAAATGAATGAGATAATTCTTTTGTGATTTATTATAAGAATTATTCATCGTTGTTTCTGACGCAAGGCTATGCAACATACGATTTATTTTCTTTTTTAAAATGGGAGGGGGAAGGGTGCATATTTTAACTTTTACATGGATTTTATGCGTGGGTGAATGTTTAATGAGTTTATTTGTGGTCTTTCATTATTGGGCAGCAGTTGTAACTTTATTGCCTACTGTTTTTTTGTGATAGGGGCAATAATAACAAGGCCAGTAACTGTCTGAACTCTGGTCAATTTGTCCAGCAACTTTCAGAGCTTAACTGTTGATATATAACCAGGAAATCTGGATATTGAGCATCAATATGTTCATAAAATTTCTATAGATATAGATTTACAAAAACAAAAACAAAAATCATAGGGTGAATATTTCTTTTTTTTTTTTTCGGAGGTGCCGCCCCCCCCCCCCCCCGGGGGTATCACCTAACGACGATAACGTGGTCAGGTTACGTATATAAAATGTCAGTGGGAAGTAACGTCGCCACCTGTAATAAAACAAAATTTTAACATCCTATCATGGAAGTTTTTCATTAATGATGGGCATTCAGTGTGTTGTTGTTGTTTTGGTGAGCATCTATGTGTATGTATGTATGTGTGTGTGTGTCTGTTGCACCAAAATGTTCCTCCCCATGTGGACAACATTGACAAGCTGGTAGATTAAAATACTTTGACCTTTTGTTCTAACATTTCCTGTGCACTTTTCATTCACCACGCTATGATAAAAGACCCGCAGTTTTATTGAGCATATATTGCAGAACTGCACACTCCTCTCAGCACTGCGAGAAACATATTGGCCCCAACCCACCGACCTGAATATCAAACTCTATGGTGCTCTGCCAGAACTGCAGAAAACCGTAGATTTTATTAAAAGAACAAATCTGCAGATTTAGATTGGTGAACGAAAGAAGAAGAATTGACACATTGATGTGCTCGTAAACTTTTCTACGGCAATGAGACTTTGCTGGAAACCTCTGACACCGAGAAAGAGTCAATAAATGATGAACTTTGGCATAATGGCGGAAATAACGAGGGCGGCAAATTGCTACAATGCTTAGCAGTAAAATGGACACAGCTGGTCTACCTTGTGTCTGTGCCAGGGTCGCTCAGTTCAGTTGATGGAGACACAGTCCGGTGCCTGGTGATTGATTGGGCACCAGAAGAATTTATCCATTGCGTGGCGTAGCGTGAGCGGGTCCACAGGGGCGGTTTGCCCCGGGCGCCAAATTTCAAAACTTGTCAGTTTGTTGTTTTGCAATTATTTTTTTTTTTGGTATGTTTTTTTTTTGTTTTTTTTATTTGTGTATTTTGTATACGTCTTGAATCCCATTTGGGAAATTTGCTTTAGTGTCATTGAGGCCCAGTTACAACTGGAGCATACACATCGTCGCCATAGTGCACCGCCAGTCGGCGTTGTTGTTTTTTTGGGGGGTGGGGGGGGGGGTGGTAAGGAAAAATTTTATTTAAATTTGCCCGGGCAGCGGCCTGTTCGGCCTGCTCTTCTCGATTTCCAACTGCTACTCCGAGTTTTTGGTCCTTATCCGAGAAGATTGGGTGCTCGATCCTACCTACCATAGGATCAGGGACAGGAAACTATGAGAAAAATCCCAAAATTCCAACTCCTGTCAGCTGAAATGTAGATTTCAATACTGTTCTTGAAAAATTTGCACAAATTAAAACCAGGAGATTTTACATAAAGTTGAGCACACTTGTATTACATGCAGTTTACTTTGATTATATCAGTATTTCCTTAAAATGCAATACATGTGTTGTTGGTTCTTTTTTTTGTTTGGGGGGAGGAGGAGGTGGATTCAATACCAGACTGATGGAAGAGGATGCGAACAGTTCACGGGTCGGGGGGCACAATACTTGTCTGGCCCCCGACTCGGGCAACCCACGCTACGCCACTGTATCCATGACAGCCTATCGTGAATAATCCTATGCTATATCGCCCACTGTTCACTAACAAAATAATGGGATAATATTACTGTTTCATATTGACACCATGCTCCTGACTTCAGACAGTTCTCAGTCTGAAATCCAAACCTTGAGATGCGCGAACTCACTGGAACAAGCGTGGGAAATATAATTATTATGTAGTCGCTAAATCTACACAGCTGACACGAGTACTTTCCACGATCTTACGCTTTTGTTTGCATATACTTCTAACTCTATATATAGTATAATAAAGAAAGGGTCAATCCTCAGGGTTCATACTCCGCAATGTGTGTGACAGTGAATGCGATGAGTTGCTGAATAGATTTCATGAAAACCACTGGCTGTAGATTCTCCTTGCTGATCGTATCTGTTACCCTCTCAAAGAAGCCAGGAATGGAAGTCTCTGGTTATCTTGGTTTATTTGATCTTATTTATAAACATCAGAAAGCTGAAAAGTAACCCAAAGTAAAAACCCGTGAAAGGCTCAAAGTGGCCATTATCGTACCGACACGCCATTAAACTCAAACTCAAACACTGGTTTTTGCGTTATATACCAAGGAATCACATAAGAAAGAAAACTGCATGTGAAAATAGTTTCCTGAAATGGGCAGGGCCGATTTCCTTCGAAATCTATAAGCGAATGAGCGTTCTTTGATGTCTTATGTAATGTTTGGATTTCGCTCTCAAAATGCTAGACAGATTACTTTGCCGAAAGTGCATATGAACAATGTAAAATACGCAAAAATAGGCGTAAATTTATTGATTAAAAAAAATTGATGCATAAAAGCCACTGGGTGCACCCCGGTCCAGAGAACGGTATTATTTTGCTCAATGTGCTGCGCTGTGTACTCGCAAACAAACAAGACTCAGTTTTGCGAGAAAGTCCTGCTTGTATATATTTTTTCTAGCCCTAATGGCATCGATCTTGTCATTTGGAAGACCAAAGATATTTTGGCGACTTTAGAATCCTGTCTGGAGCTGTAGCCTGGTATAGGATCAAGCACGGTTTTTCCAAACCCTGAAAAGGCACAAGCTCAAAGCTGGAAAACTGAAAAAGTTTGGCTCGGCTCCAAATTTTATCTGCAAATGAAGCAATCCAAGACCAAAGGAAAAAGTAACGTAAGTTTTATATTTGGCCGCAGAAGCCCAATATGGCAAAGTAACACAACGCTGTTACAATAGTGCCGAAGAGAAATCTATAAACTTTATCTCAGCGATATCGCCAGATTTATATGTGTTGTTAAATTATTCCAAGATATTTTCTTGCTGTTGTTTGTAACTTTTCAAACACTCCCTCCTTCCTTTCCACACCCCTACACCCCTACACACATCCGGAAGGAAAACAAATCTAAAGAAAGCCTAGGGAGAGGATGTCAAGCTGTTACATACAAGTTTTATGAGCACCCTGAGTGCACTTCCGCTACAGTAGGCAATCGTCTGGCGTTGGAACCTCTTGTTTGCGCAAGTGACCTTCTAGATTCGGAAACGAAAGAATGATAATGAGTCGAGTTTGTTTACCAGGATTTTCGAACAGACTGACAAGTAATACCAGATGAAAGAAATTCAGTGAATCAGAAATCCTCTCTCTCTGTAGGTTCAGTAGCTGCCGAAGATTTTTGCCCTAAAAGAAGCTGCTGGTCATTTAAATGATTTGAAATGAAGAAAAGTTTGCTTTTTTTTTTTCAGCAAAACTTTGATATGGCCCAAGGTCATAGATTTTAAAAGAACTAATAACATCTTTTCGTCCGGAAAAAGGCGAATTTGTCCTCTTTGGAAATCTTACTTTAAAGTAGTCATTTTCTTGTCCTTTTCTTTGCTAAAATTAATATGTCAAGAAATTGGTTTTCCACAAAACTGAGCTGTTGATTAATGGTTTATTTTCCCCATCAGTGTCTTGAGGAAACACTGAAAGTAAACAAAAAAATTATAAGAAATTGTGCCTGTTTGAAACAAAACAAAACAAAAAAATGCTGTCAGCTATTCCTGAAAAACAAACGGGGGAAGAAAAATAAGCACAACAAAAACAGGAGGGAGGGAACTTGTGTGCGGCTTCCAGCATGCCGAGTGTGAAGTTTTTCTATCTGCATTTGCTTTCTGAAGTTAATGACTATTGACCGACCCTCCAGCAATGAATTGAGCCTTTATCGGGTTTCTGCGGCTCTCAGAGAGGATTCGCCCGTCTTTAGGAGTCCATAACATTGCCTGTTGAATCCCGCCACTTGGAGAATTAAGGTAAAGGCAAAGGTCAGGCGTAGCCCCCGTCCCTTCCCAGACACGATGAAAGAGTTCCGTGACAGAAATGTCTGAGAGGTGGCGTGCTTACTTCCTATCTGTTCATATTATTTGTCAGCGAAGACAATCGTTTTAGTGGAATTAACTTCATTCCAGACAGTTCCAGGTCTTTTGAAATGAACTTCATTTCAGGCCGTTTGATGATATTTGACTGGATGTTGTTTTTTTTCTAATGAGGTTTTGAGAGACATTTCCCAAAAAGTGCTGTCTAGTCAGTGACTTCTGATTATGAGAGTGGATCAAGGAGAAATGAGAAAAAAAACTTCATGACAATTAAAGAATGCGGGAAAAGCCGTCTGTCTTTTGATGTATTTGGGGTGGAATTCTGGCAGAGCTTTGAAAGAATTTATAAACTAGTGGAATAAACAAGCCGAAGTCTATAGAGATTTCGAAAATATTGGACGATCCGAAAATGAGACTTGTGAAAAGATGAATGTTATTTTTCTTAATGACAATTTTCATGGCATGAAACAGACACATATAAATCAGTACTGACTGAGCTTTAGATGTCGCAGGAAGAAAGCGGGATACGATTACAGTGGGAGACAAATTTCCTGACAAACGGACGAGACTATTCATATTCATTGAAAGTCAGAGCCAGTCGCCTCAAGGGACCGGCTGCTTCTCATGGCACGCAGAAGGGGTTTTTTTGCTTTTGAGAATGTTCAGCTTGGAACCTTTTCTCTGAATTCATGATATGCCGACAATATAGACCATATTCGTGGTAAAAGCCGAAGGGATCAAGTGATTAGATTCAGTAGTACCTTCTTTTTTTTTGTTTTAAACTATTCAGATTTACTGTCCGTGGTCTAAGTGCTGATGTTTGGTCTGCGAATCACATGGTGTGGTCGCTGACAGGGAATATACTATTAATGTCGTTAGCCTTGACAGTGCGATCACAGTGAGCTAATTGCCCTGCATGTAGTCCGTTAGGTAGGAGTGATGCCTGAGTGTCCAAAGTAGAAAGTACCATTATGACCGTACATTTAGTAAATTGAGAGAGCGGTCGGAATCTTTAAATGTGTCGATGAATGAAGGAATGGAGTAACTCCACTTTAATTATTTGTTGTTGTAGTTGTTGGTTTTGCCTCCCCCCCACCCCCCTTTTTTGGGGGGGGAAATTGAATTCGAGTAGTTGTCGTTGTTGTTATTGTTGTTGTTTATGTTGTTGTTGTTGATTTAAAGGGTAGGTAAGAGGAAAAAAACAGCAAATATTGAGTTTATTTAGTTTATCTTTATCCCAATGAAAGATCAGAATGTCCTAAGTTATTTGAGTTAGCAACGACAGTGGAGTTAGAACTCTGACCAGTACAACGTTGTGGGAACAAGTGTGACCGCGGAAACACAGCCAATGTCCTTACGGAATAAAGATAAGAGACAGAAGAATAACATTCCTTGCGCCATATTGTATATAACTAATATCAACACCCCAAATGTTAACAGAATAGCTTGAAATTAATGAAATTTAGCAGTATTGCAAAATGCAACGGAATAATTTGGAGGGAGGAAAAAAAAAAGGGAATATTCAAGAGAAGGATATTCTTTTTCTGTCCTGAATACAAAACGTCCCATGTGGGTAATATTCAGCTTCTGCTGGCATAATTTTATTTTCATCCTTTTCCCACTTTTCATCCATTTCTTTAGTGTTTTTTAAGGCGCGAACAGATAATGTGGGATAGCTTTCAGTTCCCATCAGAGAATTATTATTGATCAAGCATAATTTCTGACTGAGACGTTTATTTTGTTTTTTAATATATACAAAATGTCCCATTATCTCTGTCATCAGACTTCTCTTGATCATAGGATAACTTTATTATGTATTCCGTTTAGTGTTGCATTCATGAATCAGTTTTATGAATTTACATGCCATTGCGCTTAAGTTAATTCAGTAGCTGGAAAGAAGAAAGTAACAATGTTGGACTTGATCCACGCATACATGAATGTTTCAGAGAACTGAAAGGCAAACTCCCCAGTTTTTAAGCAAATGTTGGTGAATTATTGTACGCACGAGATTCTATAGATATTGATCGGCGCTCATGCTTTTAACGAGTCGTGGAGTCGCAATATTGATGTTTATTGTGCTGGTTATTTCCATGATCAGATTTATTAATATCTCTTGCGACGGATTTTGACATTCATAATCGAGGAGATCTGTGATGTCATTTATTTTTTTAAAACAATTATGCCCTTCTTTCTCTTCATCCCCCCCCCCACACACACACTTCTCCTCCTCCTCTCTCTCTGTCTGTCTCTTTCTTTCTCTCCCCTCTCCGTCTTTCTCCTCTCTCTGTCTCTGCCTGTCTGTCTCTCTCTTTATCTCTGTCTGTCTCTCTCTTTCTCTTTTCTCTCTCTCTCTCTCACTCACTCTCTCTCTCTCTCTCTCTCTCTCTCTCTCTCTCTTCTCTCTCTCTCTCAGCCGCTTCTGCTCTGTATACTATAGCATTATATACATTGTGACTTCTTTAATTTTCTTTCTATATCACGAGCTCTCTTTTCTTTCTCAGCCTCGCCTTCTTTCTATCACTCCATCTTTTGCGAATTCTCTTCATCGTCCAACTTCAAGCATGTACGTTTGATCTGAACAGAGAGACGGAGCTGAAGCTATTGCTGAGTGAGCGAGGGAAAGAGGAGTACATGGGTTACCTCCTGATGACCTGCACATTAGAGCCAAAATCGGACGAGGACAGAGAGCAGGTAAATCTTGATTATTATAGATGGGTTACCTAACTTTGATTCCTTGAATCAGAGAGCTTTCCGGGGCATTTTTTTTTTTTTTTGGTAATGTTTTACTGAAATAGCATTTTTATTTGTATGATATGGTTAAATGTAATAAAGGAATCAAAGAGTTTGGATTGTATTTGTTTCAGAATTTGCAGCACCGACAGCCGAATGAAGCCATTATTTGATGTGGTAAAATAGCAAATTGGAAGAATTTATTTGGCAAAAGAAAAAACTGTTAATTTTACCTATCTCTGGTAAATGGAGGCCTTGGTTTCCTAGAAAATCGGAATGATTAAATGTTGAAGCCCTCGTTTTCATTTTCCCTACGAAATGTTGTAAGTCACATTTTGTGGACGTGGAGCAAGACCATATGTTTAAACCGTCTTAACTAGTCTATACCCCAGGTAATATATGATCTTGCAGTGTCCACAGACCAGAAAAAAAGTATTCTGTAGTATATTTAGAGGATGTGATATCTGGTATTTGAATGCCAGTGTTTGAACTCAAAAAGCCATTTGTAGCTGCTGCCTTTTGTAGTGTGGAATAGCACAGTCAGTTAGAATAGCACAGGCCTGGAATAGCAAGATCCGTATTATTTCAGAGTGCACTGGAAATGTTGTTGTTATTGTTGTTGTGGTTTTTATAGTTTGATTGTTGTTGTCAGTAGTGTTTCTCTATGTTTGTGTTTTACTCGTTACCAATTTTTCGTAGCCGTGAGTGGTGAAATGTGTCCCCAGACCATGGACAGTTCTGGAGGCTGCATTTTTAATTTACTACCTTGTTGTGAACAGCATTTACATTATTGTTGTTATTGTTGTTGCTGTTGTTTAATTTTGGTTACAATAATTTTGAAAGAAAATGCGTGTTGTTGTTGTGTTTTTTTATGTTGCCCACTGCCATCCAAGTCTTACTGTTTATTATGTGCGATATAGTATTCACGTAAACGAACCACTTGCAGACTAAAGGCAGTTTTCGTCCCAGCGTCACTGTATATTATTGTTACGTTTGTTGCTGTTATTTTTTTTCTTAAGCCAAATTGGTGCTGAACAGCCTGTGCCCGGGCCGTAAGAATAAATTACTGTGATGGTAATAAAAGTACCACATTACGGTCTGTATCCGGAAAGTACACTCTTATTTGATCTTACCTGTAGGCCTACATGTGAGGGCTGAAAGCTGGCCCAAAGTGAGACAAGGAAAAAACCGTGAGAGGCGCAGAAAGGCCGTTATCGTGCCGACGCGCAGTTAAACTCAAACTCTGGAAATACGCTGAATGGCAATCTTGTCCATTATCATGTCTCTGACTTGTGGATGGAGGGCACTTCTGGGAGGGTTTCCTTCTGACCTTACATTCTGCTGTATTTTGTCCATTCCATCGTCATGCAGCAGGCATCGTGCCGGTCGCCATCTCCAAACTCAGTACTCAGAACTCATGACTGTCATTGGAGTTTGTACTTTGCCAAAGCCATTCTTGTGGAGATAATTAAAACCAATAAATGTATTTTTTGTATGTGCTTTCTTCGCATTTACTATATCAGGGTTGAATTGCCGGGTATTTCTCTGGTGCCAACCACATCCCATCAACATATTTGTGACGGCTAATGCTGTTTCGTGGTGGAGATTTAGTGGCAAAAATCGTGGACATTTTGGTTTACGACGGGCGCAGACTGTGGCGACGACGTGTCTGCTTCAATTGTAACTGGGTTGCAATGACACTAAGACAAATTTCCCAAATGGGATTAAAGAAGCATACAAAACACAAAAATACTAAATACTATGGAATTAAAAATTAATGATGTACAATTCCACCTTGGTTCTGTTTCGGTGTATTGTGGATTCTATATTGCAGAAAGCAAGACGCCTTTTAAAGTTGTTGTTTTTTCTTAAGGTAATTCGACAAAATAATGACGAGAAAGCACAGTATCTACCTGTATATCCTTCTCCTCTCCCCCCCCCCCCTTCTCTCTTTCTCTCTCCGCTCTCTATCCCCCTTTCTCTGTCTGTGTCTCTCTTTCTCTCTCTCTCTCTCTCTCTCTCTCTCACTCACTCCCCCCCCCCTCCCCCCCCAACATTTTTTCTCTGATGGGGCTTGACAGTCGAGATTGTCCTCATACTGTTGAATATTTGAGGCTTTTATGTTGTCCATTTGTTGTCATTTACAGATTAATCGATTGGATGGCGATATCATCCTTTCATTGACTGCCATTGAAAAACAAGCTACGAATGCATTCTGTCTTTTTTACTTGCCCATCAGAAATGAATCATTTTAAATTGGGATAATTAAGGGCCTTTATTCAGTTAGTTAGAAATTCCCGGCAATACCTTCGGGAGATGCTGACATTTTCAGCCAGCAAATTCAGCTTTTTAGATGCTAAGCAAAATTATCGGCTTCCAGAAATGGTAATCTCATAAACAGGCACATAAAGCCGCAGTGCTGTCGTCCAGGGCTAACCTGTGAAAAAAAATATATATAATTATGTGAAAACCAGATGCAGTCCTATTGCAGGGAAGGGAGGCACCGTACATTTTTACATGTGGTTGTTGTTACTTTTCCGTACTTGGGGACAAGGTGGTCTGGAGGCAGGGTGCTCGCCTCTCGTGTCAAGGGTCCCGGGTTCAAAACCCGGCCGGTGCAGGCATGTTGGAAGTTTGGGATTTTTCTCATATTTTCGTGTCTCTGATCCTATTGGGGGTAGGATCGAGTACCTAGTCTTCTCGGATAAGGACGAAAAAATTCGGAGGGCCCGTGTTCACGTTAAAGATACCTTGGCAGTTGGAAATCGTAGAGAGCAGGCCGAATGAACAGGCCGCAACCCGGGCAAAATAGAATAAAATTCATCACTACCATTCCCTCCCCCTCCCTCCCTCATCCCCCCCCCCCAAAAAAAACCGCCGACCGGCGCTGCACTGTGGTGACGACATGCCTGCTCCAGTTGTAACTGGGCTGCAATGGCATGAAGGCAAATTTCCTAAATGGGATTAAAGAGGTATACAAATACGAATACAAATACAAAATACAGTACCCGAAGGGGTGCAGTTATATACGTGTCTATCCCTAACTACGTCCTTATCCTCAACCCCAGATCTTATCGAATCCCTAACCATGCCCTTTACCCTTTCAACCAAACAACAGGAGTAAAACAAAAGGAAAATCTGAAAGAAGAATTAATTAAGGTCGGGGGGCGGGGGTGTGTCTCTAGCACTGGAGTCACAAAAGGCTTTAATATACGTACCCGTAGGTAAAAGCACATGGGATGCGTGCGTACAGCTAACAACATTGTTCTGAAATTGTCCTAGATATCAGAGATAGGCAAGGCTTTGGCGCACTGAGTCAGTTCTGTCTTGCGTCATTCTGATGCATTGCGTGAAGCATCTCTTTTGGCCAGCCGTGCTGACTCTTGGGACAGGTTTGACTTGCCACAACTAGCAAAATAGACTTGTTTTGGTTTGGTCTCGGATGCGCGACATCCCGTCTAACTCCATTGACCACATTTTACCCGAAAACCGGGGCAGAACAGACTTGACTCAAGGCGCCACCAACCGACAGTTAGATTGTGTCATAAGCCACATGTGATAAGGACAAAACAACACAGATCGGAGATGTGTTTAGCTCTTTATTTTAGGAGGTTTCGCTGCTCTTGGCATTTACACTTCACTTTTCTTGCTTTTATTTTTCTTAATCTTGTTTCTGTGTGTTTTTGTGTTAGGAATTAGTTGGTGTTTTTGTTGTTGTTTTTTGTAGAATATTGCTGGCCAGCGGCCTTTGCCTGCTCTTCTCGACTTTCAACTGCCAAGGTATCTTTAATGTGCACACAGGCCTTCCGAGTTTTTCGTCCTTATCCGAGAAGACTAGGTGCTCGATCATCAGGGACAGGAATTCCCCCCCCCCCCCCACCCCAAAAACATTCCAACATGTCTGCACTGACCGTTGATCGAACCCGGTACCTTTGGCATGAGAGGCGGGCATCTTGCCTCAAGACCAGCGTGTAGAGGTTATCTGCCGGATAAGTATTCTGTGAACGGACAGAGAAAAAAACAACAAAAAATACTCCCCCGCCCCGGCCTCTTCTTTTGTTATGATTGTTATGATTGCTATGATTTGCATAAATATTATTATTATCATGATGATTATAATTGTCATTACAACAACATGCACTGCTGTTGCTGCTGTACTATAACGTCTGTTGTTACTTTCTTACTACTACTCCTACTGCTCCCACTGTTACTATGGCGGGGGGTCATAAAGGCAGTAATAAATCGCCGAGCAAACAGGTCAGTTCCGCCAACCACCCAACACTGTAAAGCGAGGCGAAGAGCAAACGTTCGTAATCGTATCATACTTTTCGATTGTGTTTTGTTGTTGTTGTTGTTGTTGTTGCTATTTGCGACTCAAAAAATTATAAATTATGAAGAATATTAAAGACTAAATTTTGTCCAAGATGGATGTCTCCTCGTATTCTATCGTCAAAAATCCAGGCAGGGCAGAAAGGTGCATACGTTTTCGCTCACAGTCATAAAGTTTTAGGGCCTTATATGCTCACCCTTTCGTTCCGGCATGGTATTATTATTATTATTATTATGCGTGAGACGCAGCCATTCTACATATGTTTCATTCGTGTGTCTTTAATCAATAATCGATTTTGCGAATGAGTAGCAGACATCTGTTCCCACTCTACCGATGCATTTATATGATTGAGATTGTATTTATGGACATGATCCATCGCTGTTTAAATATTGAACTAATCTTGGCTCTTTCTTTGGCATCGCTTTTTTTCTGCTATCAGCTGGCAACATTAAGAAGTTTTTTAAATAGCAGTGGGCAAATATAGATTAAATTGGCGTATGTGGGTACATGTTGTTAAACATGTTTCCTTTAATTTCTTTGGCAACCAGTCACAGCCAGTAAGTCGGTATTTTGAACGACATGAGAAATGCATTATTTTGTACCACGAGAGCTTTCTAGCGTCGTTATTATCATTTATAAAGAAAAATACAGCGAATCCCCTAAACTTGAAATTTTAGAGCATGAATATTTTATTTATTGCGATGTGACATTTGTAAATGAATGGCAGCTCTAGACTTGCGGATCTTTAGCTACCAGTTTGGATATTTAGCCAATCAGATGATAACATCAGTGTTCTCCACCATTGTTTCCTGTTCCATGATATTGACAACTACAAGTGTCAATACAGAAGGGATTTTCTTTCGTTTTGGTTTTTTTTTCCGGCCACATTTGAGATTGGCTTGGAATTAACAGTATGACTCTCGCTTAAGTGTGAATAGTTGTAATGCATATTTTAACGGTGGCGTCTGAGACCATCGTATGGCCGTGGCCGCAGATAGTTAATTATACTGGGCTTTAAAAGAGAGTGATAACATTGAGGCCATTCTTCAAGATTGCTAATCATTTACTAGCGGGCACAGTGAGCAGTGGTTGAAGCGCTTTACCTGGGGAAAGAGGGGTGGGGGGGAGGATCCTTGTTTGAATCCTCTCAGCCCAGGGTCCAAATCTATCTAATGTCTTGAAGAGTTGTGGATTTGGAGGCACTCACTCGCTGGCAGCCTGGCGGGAGGTCCAAGTTTAGTGTCATTTCTATCGTTTTGCCGAAAATGAACATAATCTTCCAGTCTGTCTTCTTCTCTTCCCGGAAAAAACCTACCGTTGAATTTATGTTAGATTGTTCAATGAACAGCATATGGGAGTCATTAACGTTAATGCGGGCAATTTGAGTAGAAAATGACTTTGAAAGAGTGGGAGAAAAGAGGTAATGATGACCAGTACAGTAGATGTCAGCCTCATTCAGTCTCGCTGAAACTGCCCAATAAAACTGGTGTGGGTTTTTTCCCTTCAAATCATGCTCAGCTGCCAAACGTACGGGCAAAATTTGCGTTTCTTTTTTTATATTAACGTACTACAGCACTGACCAAATAGATTCCATGATCTTAATCTGCTTAGCAGATTCCATAACAGCGCCCTCAACACTAAATGATATGACGCGGTAATGCATCAAAGGTTTGTACAATGTGATTATCAGTATTTGTAAATCCAGCCTTATATCGACTTGACTGCAATTATATAAATAGTGT
The DNA here is from genome assembly GCA_963931925.1 of Onchidella celtica. NCBI lineage: Eukaryota > Metazoa > Mollusca > Gastropoda > Systellommatophora > Onchidiidae > Onchidella > Onchidella celtica. Next base: position 68,635,439 of record OZ007567.1, on the reverse strand, counting down.
CTAGACGACAAAAGCATCCCAATGCTGCGGCTTGTTAAATTTGTGTCGAAACTTGGTAAAATAATACCGAAGATGCCACTTTCCATTTCATAGCCCGCTCAGTTATGTATTTGGCGCGATGTCCTAAAAATAAGCTGTCACCGTAAATAAGATGCATTTTTTACGTTGTATGCTGCCAGAAATAGCATGATCAGACGACTGCTTGGATGCACTTATGATTGTTTTGTAGATCGAGACGACGGAGAAGCGGGAAAATTAATGTTTTGTAAATTCCGTCTGATCAAACATCTTCATGCATACACAGCTCCAGTCGAGATGGATGTCTTCGCGGGATGTTTTTCTGTCTTGAATATGACGTGTCAGGCTGGAATTTTTTTCTTTCTTCACGAAATACGTCGTCGCTGACTGGTTTTGTGGCATCTTTGTGCACTTTGGAAATTGGCAGTTCGCAAAAATATTTCGCTTTGAACGGCAACGACTTCTCAGAGCATTCGATGGTTTAGTCAACTTGAACGTCGCTTGTGATTTTTGGTTTGTTCACTTGGCGTTACAAAAGTTATGCTTTTCGCATTTGTTCGTCCACATTTGAGCCAGTGAGTAGGAAATTGAAATCTGTTTGTTTAGGCAATGGCCATTTACATCTTGCAGAAGGTCAGCAGACATTCAATTTCAGTGTCAACCATGGGAATAAAAACGAAGGACAAGGGAAGGGGTATCAAGTGGGCGATTGTTGGAACGCAAAGGGCCCACCAAAGAATAAAAACTACCCAGTTTGTTTACCCCGTTTACATCAGCCTCGTGTCCCCGCAGGCAAATCGATTGGTAGGCAAGACGATGAGAAGGATGGGCAGGCAGCCAAAATCTTTCGCCTTGGGCCCTTCAGAGGGCGGGCGCAAAGAAGAAACCCCAGCGCCGTTTGTCAGTGGCGTGTTAAATGTTGATCCTGGCATATCCCGTAGGTCGATTTGGCCCCCGCCCCCCCCCCCCCCGAAACTTTCCGGGCAAATGGGTCTGAAAATAAAACGCAGTCGGTTTGAACGTGCATCGGCTCTCCCTCACCCAATCTTATGTATTTATTATTGTCATATCATTGAGAGCCGGAAGTCTGCAGTGAGACGCACCCTGAGTAGTATAATTTTCCTGGAAGTGTGAAATCAGTATTACTTTGTAAAGACAGTTTAAAATAGATATTTTCTGCAATGAAACTTACTTACCATTTCACGGGGAAAATCTTTCAGCCGGCTAGCGTTCAGTGATCCATTATAATTATAACTAGCCTCACTTCATGTCCATTGCTTTATATTTAGAAAATTTTCTAATGTATTATTTAAAATGTTGCATGTTAAATATTTACATTTTTGCATTCAGTCAGCTAATTTTAATTAGTTTTACCACTTTTAAAATATTTGGGGTATGAAAGTCTCCGGCTGGGCTCTGGAGGGTTAAAAAGATGTTTGAGACATGAAAGCAGAGCTTTGGGCGATAGAAATGTATGATTTTGTAACCATCGTCGTCGATGGTGGAATTGGAAGTTCTTTTATTGTTTGTTTATTTGTTTGCTTTTGGCATTGTTTAAGAAAAACTCGTGACGTGGAAAATTCCGTACAGCTAGATTCACGAGAAGTGACAAATGCTGTCATAACTTTAAAACTTGTCAAATTGTCACTGTGCGTGACCTGTCTCAAGTTTCACGTTCCTGAGAGAAGCGAACAAAATAGTCTTCAAAGTGAAATGAAAAATTTATTCCATGATATCAGTTGTTTAATGCGGGAACTCCTCTCTCTGTCTCACTCTCTCTCTCTCTTTCTCTTTCTCTCTCTCTTAGTGTTGATGCCTGACCTCATGGTCATTGCTATTTTGGCCCAGGTCTTGACTTAAGCCATTATGTTTGCATGGTGACAATTATTATGCTAGTTCTGGTTATTGTATAAACTTCTACTGTCACGGACCCCTGTGGACATCCAGGCTGATCAGTAGCTCAGCACTTCCCATACCACCTCTTCCTCGAGTTTCGAGGTTTATTCCACATCCGGCTGAAGTCATTGAAAGCTAAAATTGATGTACCAGCAGTTTTTACAATTGCTGGTTTGTAAAGCAAGATAAAACTCCATAATTTATTAAACTACGGTCCTGGTTAATGTGCCGTCATTGCCAATCTTTGTGCACAATTATACTATTTATTTTGGAGTTCTGGTGGACTTAGGTATAGAACTAATAATCCCTTCAATTTCCCGTGGCCCCCTTTAGAAACGGGCCAGTTCTGCACTCAATGTATCTCACGGCGCAGGGCATTAATTGGCTTTTGCTGTAACACGCTGTCCCTTGGCATTGTTCATACAGTCATATAGGCTGTTTCTCGTTGGCTTAATGGCTTGCATTGAATCTTCAGTTACTGTCCTTCTTTACCTATTCTTCACATCCTCTCTCTCTTTCTGTTTTTGCTGTCTCTCTCTTTCTCTTTCTCTCTCTCTCTCTCTCTCTCTCTCTCTCTCTCTCTCTCTATCTCTCTCTCTCTCTCTCTCTCTCTCTCTCTCTCTCTCTCTCTCTCTGGTTGCTGCTGTTTGATGATTTATTTATCAGGGGCCAGAGACTTTTACTTTCATGTGTGTTTTGTTGTTGGTGATGTTGCTACTGTTGTTATGAGCTGATGGTGATGGCAGTGCGGAACATTATTTTGTGTCCAATGTTGTCATTGTGTTGCTGCTATTGATTTTCCTACTGTTGTGACTACAAGTAAGTCATTGACCTTAAATCTTAATATTTTAATTGTAATGTTATATTATGTGTTTGTTTGTTTGCTCTTTTCATAAGTAACTGTTGCCATATTTTTTTTTAGCAGGACTATAATTTCTGATTTTGTAATCATTTGTGAAATCGGTATGTGGTTGTTCATAATGAAAGTTGTTTTGTTTGTTTGGTTTGTTTGTTGTTTTTCATACGGTTGTTTGTAGGTGAATATACCCAGACAGTATTCTCTATTGTGTGCATTATATATGTGTGTTTACAGGGTAGACATAGAAAAGCTTCGGTGAGTCAATAAATGTTCATCAGGACACATGGAATGTACATAACCATAGCCATTTTTTTCTTCTTCCTGTTTGTACACTAATTACACACGATGTGATCTCTTGCGTATCTGTCTTTTAGTTACTGTGTAGCATAGCCTTCTCAGTTTTCGCTGTAGCAAGTATATCAAATATATATGTTACACAGAAATAGGTATGGCCACATACTGCCCAAGCTATGTGTAGACACGTGCTTTCCAAGCCTTCACAATGTAATAACTACATGTATAATTAATTACCTTTCACCCATTCTGTAGATGTGCTTCGCAAATTTTCATTTTCATCAGTGTTAATTAACTGCATTTTGTATGCTATGGTAAGTGCACACTTCCTCGACTCGTGGGATAAATCCTAACTGCCAAGTCAAAATCTGCAGGGAGAGCAAAAGAAAAAATGCCCAGGATTTAGCATGGAACATTTCATGTCCCTGTTTATGTCTTGCTGGAATTAAAAAGAATCTTTCAATAAGTGGTCTTGTCCATAGCAGCCGCTCCGCTCCGCTGTTTTACGGAAAATGATGTCTGAAAAAGTAAAACACTCTTTGCCTCTACAGCGGTGAAGAGCAGAGCGGAACGGATGCTGTGGTCAAGTATACAGAAGCAAAGAGTGTTTTACTTTTTCAAACGTCTTTTTCCATTAAAAAAAACAGCGGACCGGAGGGGATGCTGTGGACAGGACCACTGAAAAAGCAGCAAATTTATCTCACGAGCACGTCGATACGATATCATGTGAAAACACGATATTACGAGTAAATTATGACGCTCAAACTTTTTTTTCGTTTTCAGCTGTGCCTGAGTCATAAATTATTGACTGACAAAAGCAAGTTTTTTTCCGGTTTTTGTTTTGGTTATTATTTAGTACAGAATGGCCATATATTCCACGACTTGACTCGGTTATCAAATTACTTTGTTTTTATATTGTTTTGTAAGTATTAATTTGTTGGTGTTGTTTTATTTAGACGTACATTAAGAATTCCTACTCTTGCAGTGATATCTTGTGAATAATTTTGTCGGAGATTCAGACATGGAAGGGTCATAAATCTCAAAGATTACACTCCGGAGCAGATCCACCTATAATAATACTCCACCCCAACCCACCAACTCATTCTGCAAGCTGTAGTTCCATGGTTAATTTCAGTTGATCCAGTTGATCTGTAACATACAACCTGCACCAGATTGCCTTGGAAATGTTTCTGTTGGAAAGTTCTTTCAGGCCTAAGTGGTCTTTTCCACAGCACCCGCTCCGCGCCACTATTTTTACGGAAAAGGACGTACATGTATGAAAAAGTAAAACACTCTTTGCCTCTGTATACTTATCCACAGCATCCGCTCCGCTCCGCTCCTCACTGCTATAGAGGCAAAGAGAGTTTTTCACACGTCATTTTTCCGTAAAAATAGCGGAGCAGATGCTGTGGATAAGACCATTTATTTTAATATCCTTTTTTCACTCCGAGCCCTGATTTCCAGAAACAGCGCTCTTTCCTTTCTTTGAGAAAGAACAAATAACTTCTTTCGTTTCCTTTTCATCTAATTGGCTGGAAACGACAGCCAATACGTTAGCCAGAACTGCCCACATTGCTATTCATTGACACATTGTCCGAGGTTTATATTTTATCTTTGAAATGATAGGTACTCGATCGATTTGCAAGTTCCAGATACCTTTGATCAGTTCGCCGGGTTACCTGGCTAAAACTTATTGTTTCAATTTTACTCCAGTGCCATTGTGTTGTCACATTTTCCCTATAGCTTTTACCTATTGGCCACATATTTTATCTTTTCTTCTTCAAGCATATAATCAGCACTTTCAGTTATCGCACAACGTTTTCTCACTGCGTCCGTTCATAGTTAAAAATCTCCACATGGAGATAAAATAATGGCGCATTTCACCCTACAGTACTTTCTTTTATGGGCGGGGACTTTGAATTGAAAGCTCAGTTCAGAATGGCACAGATTTAAAGTCCCTGTAATTGCGCGATTTAAATCTTTTATGATACGTGTTTAAACCAGTTTTATTGCAGACCAGCAACGAGATAAAATCCCGGAATTGGTATTGACAAGTTACTGCCATTAATTCTGGTGGTTTTACACTGGAAAACTGGGCTTTTTTTTTTTTTTTTTTGTGAAGCATCACAAGTAATAAAAATAATCTGTGTCTCATGTCAAAGACAGACAGAATAAAAACTAATGTTTGACAGTGAAAATTGACATTGTTCGCACGACCATTTTGTTCATTGCAATGAAACAATCATTATTTCTATGTAAGGAGGCGGACCTCGAACAGATGCCAACATATTTTCCAATATTTAGGGTTAACGTATAGACTGAAGAAAAAATGAAGGAGATGAGTGTATCAAGTACCATTCGAAGTGCGCTGGGGAAATTAGCTCAACGTTTGTTAAAAAAAGGGACATAAAATACTTGTAAACTGGTATGACCGTTAAATAGCTTTGTTTACATCTATACTAAGAAAAGTGAAACCTTACGACAATTGCAGCGCGCCTGTCGCTACTCCTCTGTTAATGCTGATTCGGTGGCCCTCAGATTTTATGCAGCGCTTAGTATAGCCTGTCGTCGTGTCCCCGGCACAGAAAATAAAAAAATAATTAATAACCCGCAGAACGTTTGTATTAGTTGCAGGTTGCGACACATTGGCGTTCGGTCTATTTTTTCGGCAAATTAATGTAACTAAGATTGATTCCGGTATAGACTGTATCACACTCACAAAACAACTTCCGGTTATGGCTGGTTTGAATGATGAGATTGAGTTCTAAGACTATCGAGTATGAAACGTTGTGTGTTCTCAATGTGCCTAGACTAGGAAAAAGATCGGGTCTGGAATTGGGAGATTGACGCTGCAGGGCCAAAAGTACAGGTTTGTGTTTTCAATATGCCTAGAAAAATATTATAATATTTCTTTTCTATTAACACATGACGTTATCACTTCCTGCGATGTGCAAACAAACTAACCCATGCGCAAATCATAGTATTTGACGGATGCTGGCGGGATGCGCAGGACGTCAACGTGCAAAGGGAGAGCAGTAAAACGTATCTAAAAACAAACAAACAAAAATAAAATAAAGCTAAAGGAACAGGGAAAATGAAGCAAGTCCATAATAATCAACCAGAACTGAAACTAATAAATCGATTTATCCCGGGCAGGGCCGGGAACTCAGCTAGTATATAGAATAAAAGTGAAACTTTACGACAATTGCAGCGCACCTTTCGCTACTCCTCTGTTAATGCTGATTCGGTGGCCCTCAGATTTTATACAGCGCTTAGTATAGACTGTTGTCGTGTCGCCGGCACAGAAAATAAAAAAATGATTAATAGAACGTTTGTATTACTTTCTAGGTTGCGACACATTGGAGTTCGATCTAGATCTATTTTTTCGGCAAATGTAATTGAGGTTGGTTCCGGTATCTGTATCACACTCACAAAACAACTTCCGTTTAGGACTGGTTTGAATGATGAGATTGAGTTAGACTATCAAGTATGAAACTTTGTGTGTTCTCAATGTGCCTAGACTAGGAAAAAGAAGGGGTCTGGAATTGGGACATGGACGCTGCAGGGCCAAAAGTGCACAGGTTTGTGTTTTCAATATGCCTAGGAAAATATTAGTCTATAATAATTATTTCTTTTCCATCAACACATGACGTTATCACTTCCTGCGATGTGTTCACTAACAAACAAACAAATCCGTGCGCAAATCATAGCCATCTGACGGATGCTGGCGGGACGCGCAGGGCGTCAACGCGCAAAGGGAGAGCAGTAAAACGTATCTAAAAACAAACAAACAAACAAAAATAAAATAAAGCTAAAGAGGTAGGCAAAATGATGCAGGTACATAATAATCACCCAGAACTGAAACTAATAAATCGATTTACCCCGGGCAGGGTCGGGAACTCAGCTAGTATAATATACAGGGTGACTCAAAATGAATGCAACCCATAAAAGTACCCACAACTGCTACAAATGGGAATGGATTGAGTTTATTTTTTACACACATCAACGTAAGATAATAACAATTAAGTTCTGAAAGTTTGAGTCATTTCGGTGGGGTGGTCCACATGTTAGCGACGTTCAAAGATATGCTCCAAATGTCCACCGCGTTGACGGAGACACTCCTGAATGCGCCGTGCAAAATTGTCCACCACGCGGACACACTCTGCCCCTGGAATCTCCCTGATCCTTGCTGTTATTGCAGCTTTCAAGTCCATGATTGTCTGGGGGTTGTTCTCATATACATGGTCTTTCAAATAACCCCACAGATAGAAATCTGGGGGGGTTAAGGCCAGGTGAGTGCGGGTCCCACTCGGGGTCACATTTTCTGCTGATCTGTCGCTCTTGAAAGTGTTGTCGCAGCCAGGTCAGCGTTCGGTTTGATGTGTGTGGGGTGGCCCCGTCCTGCTGGAACCATTGCTCTGCACGAATGAGTCGAGCACGTCTCCCGAGTGTTGTCCAGAACTTCCTCAGGACCTCGATTTAACGGTCTGTGTTGACCGTGACGGACCTTTCCTGTTCGTCCTCAAACCAAAAAGGACCAATGATGCCATGCTTTGATATCGCCACCCAGGCAGTACATTTCACTGAGTGTAATGGACGCTCAAGAACATCCTCTGGTGATGCTGTGCCCAGAAAATACAGGTTTTACTGTTCACGTGGCCAGACAGAAGAAAATGTGCCTCATCTGAAAACCACACATCATCAAGAAAGTCGGGATCCACATATCAATTTTGTCACAAAACCATTGACACATGACGACCCTTTTGCCCTTATCCGCCTGCGTCAACTTCTGTTTGATCTGAATTCTGTATGCATAGAGGTGAATGTCCTTTATCAGTATCCGTCTAACTGATTCCCGTGCAATGCCTAGCTCTTGGCTCCGTCGTCGGATAGACTTCTTCAGGCTGCGACCAACAGAGTCCCTGACAGTAGCAACATTTTCAGCGGTCTTTGCACTCAAATGTCGTCCAGTTCTCACCTCTCCAGCTTTAGAGCTCTGTTTTTGCATAGTTCCCGATCTCCTGAACTTATCCACCTATCGGTAAATCTGACTTTTATCAGGATAATCGTTAAAGTTAAACTCCCTTCGGAGTCTTGCCTGCACTGATTTGAACGATTTCGTCACAAAATAGATCTCAACACAAAATCTTTTTTGTTCAGTTGTCCAAGGCATTTTTAGTACTGGCTGCTATTTTCTCCTGTTGTTATCCTCTCCTCTAGTGGAATTTGCAACATAAAACGAATTGGATTACTTTTCACGATTTTATTCGCTATGATATGGGTTGCACTCATTTTGAGTCACCCTGTATATATATATATATAAAAGTTCAAGTGAAGACTGTGAAGAAAAAGGCTGTAAAAAAAAAAAAAGAAGAAAGATGAATTTACCGAGACACTAGAGAGACCCACACAATTGTAGGTTACTCTGTGCCTGTTTGTGTGTGCGTGCGTACGTGGCTGCACTAGTGAGGGGAAAAAAATCAACCGTTTGTGTGTGTGTATGTGTGGGTGTGTGCCATTAAGACCATAATGATATTGGGTTGGCAAACTGACGACATCTATGTCTGGCTGAGAAAGTCAGGGTAGATAATTATTTCCAAGTCAGGTCCAGGGCCTCGAATTCAGCCAACTCCACTCTTGAGTCACGGAATACGATCTGTCTTTCAACTGCCCACTGATACTACACTAAAAGGGTGATTGAAATGCTGTAATTTGAACCTAACAGTAGTAAAAGCAAGGTCCCGTCTAGTCTGTTTCCATATGGAAAATTGAATATTATAACTTTTGCTGACATTGTCTACAGGAAATTCATGTTTAATGACCCATCGATAGCTCTATCGTTACATTTAAAATTGGGGGAAAAAATGATTTTGTGAGTGTCCAGATAACGATGTCACAAACTTGGCTGGTGCTTGTCAAATGTTCCTTGATGAAAACGTTAGTCTCCTGGGAAATAAGTCAGAAAGTTGCGTTGACGCACAAATTTCACATAGATTCGTCGTGAGACAACTACTGTCGGAATAGGTCAAAACTTATTATCCATAAGGATGTAAAATGGCATGAACGAAACCATAAAGCTCATGCTAGAATGGACAAATAGCCGGTTATGCATGTATGCCAGATAATTTGGTACTTTTGTGTGAGGGTTGAATTTTTTCCTTTTCGTTCACCTTTCTTTTCTGCCCTGGTGTATAACAATGGCTTTGCCTCAAGGATGTTTCTCTAGAGGTTCTTTGATGCCCCAAGTAATATTTGTTATTGTTGCTGGAGTTTTTTTCGAAATCATATTATTTTACCCACAACATTGTGATTGAACCTGGGGCTTGGACAAAATTGGTGGAAATGAAGCATGTTTGGACTGTCAGCGAAAGGAACAGTTTGGGACGAAAGGTACCATATCGTCCATGTAATTCAAATTTGGAATCTGGAGCAGAACTTGTATCCAAGAATGAAAAAAAAAATGTTATTCCAAAATGGTAGGTATACAGAGTTCGCAGCTTGACGGCTGGACATCGAAACTTTGCATCTATATTATGAATGTGTAGTTGATATCAGTATATTGATGAAGAATTACATTCTTCAATTCGTGACTTAAAAGATATATACGCCAGTGCCCATGGAACTAAGTAGAAAAGATCCCGTTGGGGATGCTGCTCAGAAGTTCAGATCACCTTTAAATAAAAGTACAGTAGTGAGACCAGTGACTGTAATTGAAGACATCACACACACTAATTCCCTCCTCCTCCCCACAAACACATACACACACACACCAAACTTTTCAGTGTTTCGATCCAACGGCCTGGAGCCCGTCGGCCTAAATGTCCACCAGAGCTATTATCAAGCGGTCACCCATCTGAGTATTATTTACCACACCAGACATTGCTTGACTTCCATGGTCGGACCAGAACCGATATGGCCGAAGACACTAATATGCGTGTAATGGACGCTCAAGAACATCCTCTGGTGATGCTGTGCCCAGAAAATACAGGTTTTACTGTTGCGTGGCCAGACAGAAGAAAATGTGCCTCGTCTGAAAACCACACATCATCAAGAAAGTCGGGATCCACATCAATTTTGTCACAAAACCATTGACACATGACGACCCTTTTGCCCTTATCCGCCTGCGTCAACTTCTGTTTGATCTGAATTCTGTATGCATAGAGGTGAATGTCCTTTATCAGTATCCGTCTAACTGATTCCCGTGCAATGCCTAGCTCTTGGCTCCGTCGTCGGATAGACTGAGGCAAGTTAAAATCACTACAGAGACAAGATTGGCCAGAGAAGTGAGCAACATTCCGTAATCGCACAGTTTGGTCGTGGAGATAACACCGTAGAAAAGTTACACCAGTAACTCCCCGTCATCCACATTCAAGTCTGCTTTTCGAAGTTGGAAAATTAATGCGCTCAACCTTCTCTCAGTTGATCACATTTGCATTTCCTATTTGTATGGCCAGACTAGTTTATCTGGACACCCCGTCGTACTTACCGCTGACATACAAGAAGATTGGTTGAGGTGTAGCTGCACCAGCCACCAATAATCTATATTAGGCGATCAATTTACTCCTCACATGCAATTTGGAGGAAAGAGAGGGGACGGAGAAGGACAGAGAGAAGTCAAGATGGAAGAGGAAAGGGTCGGTGGAGGAGAAAAGGTGTTTATGGAGGGTCCAGGGAGAGAAACATCTTTTGTAAAGTGAAGATAAAACGTCCATTCTACATTATATATTGTACTAGGCCTACATGTAGATAGATTCATCTGTGCAGTATCAAGAATTAATGACACCGATCCACGGGGCAGGGGATCCTGGCGTCGGGAAAAGCGCCATTTATGTAAATTTTAATGTATAATGATATAAGAGAACCGAAGTCTTGTGATAAACCGCTTTGTACAAAGAGAAAAGGGTAACTACACAAGGATAAATGCAAAAGTGTGTCTCGGCATTATGCAATATTACCCAGTGAATAGTGATAGTATTTTACACTTATGGGACAGCCGTTTCATGTAGCGAGGCAGTGTTAGGCAGTATTTTATGCTGACCAGCGTAAGAATTAATTTAAATTGTTGCCCGAATAACCGTCTGGATTGGCCTACTCAGGCAGAATTCCAACCTTCCCAAATTATATGTCAGATGCCTAAGCGGGACCTTTTTGAGTTTGCCTGCATGAAATTTTAAACAGGCATATCGAAAAGAAAAAACAGTTATAAAAGAAATATAAAAGCTGTATTACTACGCGGGGAAAACATAACAGTAAAGAACAAAAAGTAGCTAGAAGATAGGTAAGACATGAAGGAGAGCATAGGAAAGAAAAGGAGTTTAGGAAGAGGCGAGATAAAGAGAAAGGGGCGAACAGAGATCGCAGTTGGGCACAAAATAAATGCATTTTAATACTAGCAAGATAAGAGGAATGAACCTAAAGTGTGTTTGACGGGCAAATAGTGACTTGTGAACATGAGTTCGTAAATATTTGTCTCACGTTTCTGCATTCTCTTGCTGCCCTTATAACTTTTGTTTCGAGACATTGCACTGTGTAAACAGTTTGAAATGTCCTTCTTAGCTGGGGAGCGGAAGAAAAGGGCAGGGTTGGTGAGTCGGTTGCTTGGAATTGAGGAAAAGAAGAAGAGGAAGAAAGAGTGATCTGTTCTCCAATCAGTTGACAGGGAAGGACTGTAGAAAAAGAAATTGCAGGCTGTGGAATTATAAGGGAAACCATAACTTTATAATAACTTGTGGATGCCAGCCACATTGTTTGCTGCACAGTCAGCGATTAGCTATCGTCCTACAACACACTGACTGCCTATCCCACAAATTGTGAAATATACAGAACGAATTCTAAATGCTCGTCTTTGCTGTACAGCGCACCGTCAATATCTAAATCTGACATGAATGATAGCCAGCTTTCATTCAAATCAGCAACAGCTGCACCAGAGTGGAGGAAGGAATGATATCATGATGGTAATCATATAGAATCAGATGTTGGGCAAAGAATTTCAGATTCATCTTTACGGTGATCTCTGTGAATGTAATGTTCCTGCTACACGAGCCAGTAATACATCCCAGTGTTCAAGGAGATTAATCGCCATTCTCTTTTTTGTACATAACCCAAAACAACGATGTTTAAAAGCTTTGACATTGTTCTTTAATATCTGGACTACTATATTTTCATGTGAAATCTTCACGCCTTACGCTCACCCAGAGGGTACGATCAATAGCCTAACCTTCATTAGATGAGATTTGTTATGCTATTCAGGTAAGATGAAAGTTGTGATAGGATGAGGCAGGTTAAATAATCATAAAAGCTGCAGTTAAATAATAATAATAATGTTCTTCGTTGTGTTGTCGGTGCAAAACGGCCTGTTACTGTTCTGCGTACAGATGTTAAAGGGAAAGCGCATTTAACCATCACTGTGAGATTCCAGGTAGACAAAATTTGCACTCGTGTAGTGTCAGTTTGGGTTCGACAATAATTATTATCGAAGTGTTTAAAGTCAATACTGAAATCGTCTTGCGTTTGCCACGTTTATAATCAATACACGGGGTGGATAAGTATAATTCTTGTATGAATTCATTACCCTGTGTCGTAGTTATTCGAGAAGCATTGTGGAAAGGAGTCTGTGCGAACTACTTACACATTTCCATACCCAGATAGACTACAGAGTTGTTATTTGTGCATTTTCTTTAGCCAGACTTGATCACTTAACCCTCTAGCCGGATTTACACCATCTTATCCAAACCTTCTGAAATATGCCCAACCGATGTCAAGTTATCAACTGCCAAGTAAACACAACACTAGAATACACAGGTGGGAAATTGTCCTCTTCAGGTCTGACCTCCGCCCTTTGGGGCTGTTTGTCCGCTATCAGCCTGTGTATATTCACGTATCGTCATGTCTTCCTGAAACTGCGAATTGTGCAAGTTCACTGCTAGCAATTTTTTATTTCCTTTGACAAAAGTATGTGTGCACTGATTGCTTGTGCAAATGTAAACTTGAAATTGTTTCAGGATAGTTTGGCAGAGCCTGTCTCTCGTGCCTAAGAAAACTGCATTGGCAGTGAGCGGCCATCATGGAAGTTTCGCAATTTAGCGAATGTAGCAACGGAAGTATTAACAGGAACAATTTCAATGAGTGAACTTGTGAATTACTACATTAGTACATAACCTTTTTGGCACACACTTATGTTCTATGTGCACTGGTTGCAAAATGTGTGTGTGAGCGCGCACACACGCACATCTGAAAGGAAACGCGTGCACACATGCACATCTGAACGGAAACGCTGAAAGTAATCACACACACGCAATACACACGCACACTCTTACACACACACACACACACACTTGCACACACAAATTATTAATAGATAAACTAGACATTGTTTCAAAAACACAGCATGGAACCCCAACATGGATGTGCTTCAGATATGGAAATGCTCTGGTTTGATTTTCTACTTCGATGTGTTGATACATTTCAATTTTCATAGGAGTAACGGGAATTGAACAGATAATGGTATGTGGTGCATTGAGCCAGAACCTGTAGGCCTACAGTATTGCTAGAAATATCTCTGTTTAACTAGACATAGTAATCTGTCACATGCGGCGATCTCTGGCTGTTATCAAACGTTATTACAGCGTCACCGGTTGTGCGGGTTTGCCGATCATGAAAAGCCCACTGAACATCTGGAGGTGTATCCCTTATCATCACCATTGCATACTTCATACCTATGTTGGGCTCAGCAACATGAGTGAATTACGTTTGTATATTTGGTTCCATGTTGTCGTGATGTTTCACAGAAACCAAGGACAAAACCAGCTGATGGAGAAGCCAGAAATCATTATGCCTGTACACCTCCCTCTCTTCCTCCCGTCCCACCCCACGCCTATCTTTCCCTTTAGGTGACCTTGCCTGGGGACGCTGGTAATTCTCCAACTTAAAAGATGCCACTGAACTGCCCTCTAACGCCTGAAGTTTCGCAATAATGTATAATATGAACATACCAATAGGTGTGCAGTGTTTTGTGTGGAAATGCTGCAGTAGCGAGTTCCCAACTCCTTTTGTGTCTTCATATTAATATCGTACATCAAAATTTAAAATGTTTATTTTTGCGATCTTTTATATCAGTTTTATGTGATATTACCTATATGTTTATATTTGGGTTTCCACGTGTGTGTGTGTGTGTGCGCGGGCGCACACACACTAAGTCATTTCACAAGAAGGTGTTGAAAGACTGCTGATATAAAACTTTTCAGGAGAATGTCTGTATAATTTATAATGGACCAGCGAGTTTTTTTGTGTGGATTGGTCAGAATAATCCTCGCAGGTTCTGCATGTTTTTTATGGCAATCAGTGCGATCTGGGCTTAGAAATGGGAAACGGGAGGAGGGGGGTGGGCTATTTCTTACACACTATACATGCCATGGGCAAACTTGTCAGCCACTCGGTTTTTGCTGAGTAATATTAATACGTGGTACAACTGTCTGACCCCAGGGCACAAAGCATTTCAAGTTGCCGTTTTTTTTATAGTCCATCTGAAGTTTAGCACTTTCAGGTTTCTGATACCTTCGACCCTGAAATAGAACTTCACCAGTGTCCAATCAGCACGACCTGTATCAAAGCCATTGGGGTTTTTCTGTGTGCTACTTTTTTTTTGTTCTGTCGTGCTACGTTTTGCAAATCAGCATTATATGTTCTTATTTTAGGTTTGCAGGCCAGATTTCCCCAAATATTATCTTACCTAAGGTACCGTATACAAATGATGATATGCGGGCAGTTTGTAGTGATATCTGATTCTTATTATTATGGCAATAAATCTGAAGAACTGGCAAACCTTGGAACATTTAGATAATGAGTGCCATTTTTGCTACATCGCAAGGCGAAAAGCCGGTCCACTGATTTCTACGTGTTCTCTATTATGTACGGCTTTGGCTGGGTCAAGTCTGTTTTGCGTCAGTGCGCCAGATTTCTCTTTCCACTAACTGACGTCAAGACATGTTTGAAGGACCGGAACTAGTGAGACAGAGTTTGGTTTCAGCCTGGCCAGTGCGGGAGGTGCCGCTTGACTCTGTTGTTCACACCTCACACTAAAAGTAAAACCGACACAAAACAGATCTGACCCAGTGCATCACCAGCTTTTCAATATATGCGCTTGAATTGCACATAATACATATTTATTTTATTTTATTTTTTAGCATTATTGCAAATTTATTCTTATTTTACGAACGCTTTTTGATTGTGTAAATCAGTAATAGCAGTTAAAAAAGACTTAGCTGTAGCGCTTTCGTCTTGATCTAGGAGTTACCAAATGTTTGTTTCTTTTAAGAAACAGAGAAAACCTATGGTTTTAGAATTGATTCCATAGTTTTCTTCTTGTTAGTTCTAACCGGTGATTTTTGTTGTTGTTTTGTGAAATACGACATTGTCTTTGTTTTCCTGAAACTTTTGCCTCATTCCTTGATGCTGGGGGCAAAGTTCCTTTAGGAGACAAATACATGTATTTATATTTAACTGGAAGACAGCGTTTCCATGGAGACATACTGCCATGCAGATGTTTGGTTGCTTGTTTGTGACACTTTGCTCGCCCTGAACGTTTATAAATGTAATACAACAAGCGTATGAAGGCGATGTGTGTGTTAGATGTGTGCTGTTGCAGTGCTTTAGTGTACATGTTGCATGCTGTAACTGACTGTGACGTTACCACTCAGATTTTCAAAGGTACACGGTGACGTCTTCGTATGTGGACGTTGAAATGCTGATCTGTCAATACTAATAGATGCTCGTGTTTATCGTGTGGTTCAAGTTAAGTTTTCGCTACATTAAACATTTCTCAGAATCACCATTTTATCAATACTTTTTCAAGTAAACCTTTTTGTTCTTCACGTTTAGACGCTTTTAGAAAATCACGAAATATCAACAGACGCTATAGATTGATCTCATAGTAGCACCGATTTTGATATTTTGAATTTGCTTCGCCATGATTGTACTCTGTAGTAAGAAAGGTAAAGTGTACGCCATTAATTTTGTGAATACAACGTCCTGAGTCTGTCTTGCTGAGCATAAATTCTAAAAGTAATTTGAAATAGACAGTAAATTAATTCAGTGCATGCGGGGACTTCCAAGATACATAATTATATCTTCGAAAACAAAGATCTCAGTACAATATCAGCCGTGATAGAATTGATATGGTAAATGTTGTGTCTCATTTGTTTCATTAATAAATTTGATTTGAGCTTGCACGAAACTCGCTTACCAGTGCCAGATGCTGAATGCGTCTTAGATTTCCTTTGCTCCGCTATTATTGGAGAATGTGAAATGTCAGATGTCTGTTTTCAGAAAGTACATAGGTTTTTGTGTGTTTCTTTCTCCGGCATGATTCCACCTGGTTGTTCTGTATTGCTTTTAGCAAGAGCATTTGTTTTACAGAGGCTGATCAGTATAACTTTGTGAACTTGAGGGAGACAGTTCAGTTTTGTTTGTCAGGGGGAGTCATTTAATGCGCTTCCCGGATTTGGGGCTTTAGTGATAGCAGAGTTTTGCTGATTGTGGAATTTATATGAATAAGTAACTGTTTTGTTGAACCAAAGACCGAGTGTCGTTAGACTAGTTGAGATTAATAAATGCACACTTATCATTGGTCATTGGCTCATGTTGCCAGATTCTTGGATTTTATGTGAGAAAATTAGATATTACAGTTCCCTTTTCATGTAAACTCAGCTTTGTGGAAGCAAGTGTCACAGGAAAGCATTAATTCTGATGTATTTAGAGCTGATGTTTGCAAATCTGTCATATTTATGTTTCTGGTATTTTGTTGTACATTCCCTGGGAACCTAAAGATTTTGTCAATTTCGTTTCCTGGAACCGGAAATTTTGATTACTAAATTTGAACCATTAATTCAAGGCTCTATAGTGGGCATGGCATATCGCTTTGTATTATGTAAAGAAATTCAGACCCCAAAACATGCAGAGAACAACAATGTACATGTAGTTCTTCCTGCGTTAATAACAACGATATAATGGAATCTTAAAGTGATAGAAACGGGTCTCTGTCACTGCTCAGTGGCCGTTACAAATTTAAAGGAACATTTTACGAAAGGTACATTGACAAAATGGCGCCATTGTGAGCAGATAACATTTTTTTGACAGCCTATATTCTGAAGATATCAAAAAAAAGTGGTAGAAAGCTGTACAACTTCTCTCATGTGAAAACTGATAACTTTGCTAAGATAGAAAGTCAAAACCTTTGTGCATACTTGTAATCGTCGAAAAAAAAGTACAAATTGGTTTAATGGGATTATTGATCCACTGTACTATTGTCGTCAAACAGTTGATTGCAATTTAGTTATTTAAAATGAGCCAGTGGGTTGTTATTTTGTTGAAAACTAAAATTATGAATGTGGCAACTGAAGAAATACGTCTCTGATTGTATTGTCTCATCATGCTCCGTTTCAAAATAGAATATCTAATGATCCTGTATGAATTATTCGTGCATTGTTGGCAGCATTTGCGATGGGATTAGTGCGACTTGCTAGTTAGTATTATTGCAATTCTTGAAGTGAGCGCTAACATTTATTCTCAGTGTCGTGGAAGAGCTGTAATGCCCACCTGAACATTGTTTTCACATGGTTTCATTTCTTACGCTAAAGTTTGCTCAAGTGTCCTGGCTTATGCTGTTCTATTGCTGTCTTTGCAGTTTTTCCGCCGACCGCCGCGGTCCACCGACTCTGCCAAAAAAATGAAGATGCAGCTGTGGAATGGTGTGGTCAACATCGTATTGGTGGAGGGCAACAACCTGGTCTCCATGGATGATAACGGTCTCAGTGACCCCTACGTCAAATTCCGACTGGGCCTGGAGAAGTACAGGAGCAAGGTGAGCCGCTATTGACTTTGTGTTGGGGTAGCGGTGGTCAGTCAGGGGTTGTGGTCAGTCCTGGACAGGTGACCTGCGTTAACCTGTTTGATGTAGTCAACAGAAAAAACAACAAGAAAAAATGAAGAGCGTTTTTCCAAGAGCGGGTAAGTCAAATTTGCAATGAATTATGGCCCCTTTCAGGTACACATTCAAAATTTGGCTTACCCAGTTTTGGAAAACCGCTCTTCAAATCATGAGTGATGGTCAGGAGATTCAAAAAGTGAGTTAACGAAATAACGAGCCAGTGCGTCAGCCTGGCATGTTTGACAACCTTTACTCATGCTTCTGATCTTGAATGTTTCTTCGTAAAAACAAGTAGAATTTTGTCCATTTTTGTTGTTTATTTGCTTTGATTCGTTTCATTTTTTTTTTTCGTTTCATTTACCGCAGACCATCGTGTCTATCTCGTCATAGTGTACTATCTTATCTCTGCAGGATGCTTAAATCTTGTTGTGTGCCAACAGTTACACAGGGCAGTGAGTTTTATGTAGCGAAATAATATGATTTAATTTTTACTTCTCGGATGGCTGCGGATAATGTGTTGCTTCTTGAAGGCCATCGGTTGTTACTTTACTGACAAAAGCTGGTCATTTTTGGCATGTGAAGATTAGACCTGAAAATGATAGGCTAGTCTGTGGAGGAATCGGCCGTGCGAGCAGTACCTGTGTGTTTTGCTTTAACAAATAAATCGAATACCTCTGTGGCACAGAGAGAGAGGGAGAGAGACACGGGGGGGGGGGGGTGCGAAAACAGTGAATGCCGTCCAGACTGTGTTCAGTGCGACAAGAAACGTTTCTAACAGTGATTCTACGTACAGTGGACCCGGAATCTTACTCAAGAAATCAGTCAAACATTACACGAAAAAACATCGGACGCATGAGTCTGCTGACAAAAAAAAACCTTGAGATGCGCTGGTGATACTGCGGTTGTCATGGTGATAGCCATCGAATAACAGCAGTGTGGGTAACGATGACAGAGTATGGTCTCTGAAAAGAATGAAATTATAGAGCAGTGAAGTAAATTTATCATATTTTAATTGCACTGTCAACCTCAAGCTAAATGTGCCTAGCAGGGAGAGAAGAGGACAAATCTACAGTAAGACTGGCGAAGTTAGTATTGCATAATGGTGCAGAGAGATGAAAGGAAGAAATTGCAAGGATGACGCACAGAGATGAGCAGAGATTTCGTGATTTTGAAATTAACGAAAGTGGAACAAAGTGGACTTGGCATTGCATCAGAATTCTGTCTGAAGTACCAAATTGGTAGTGAGTGCTTTATGTGCAGTGTTTCTCAACCTGGGCCAAAACGAGGAGGCGAGACGGCAAAGGGGGCGATGGGGGGGGGGGGGGTTGAAAACGCGAATGGGGGCAAATACTTTTCTGACACGTTTGCACAGTGTCTTTACCGCACGTTCTTGTTCTTTTCACCTTTAAATCCTTATTATACGTATTATGTTTATTACTAGTCCGCTATGCAACAGCAACAACAAAAACTGGAAAAATTCTTGTCAGAACATGCTGTTCAAACTCCTCGACCATTCGCACTATTACTAGTAGACAACAGTAGCTTACCCAGCCTGCCGTATCCCTACATCACTGGGTTGTAGATCTTTATTTAAGGAGGATCGCTGTCTTTGACATTTACACCTCATCTCCAACACTAAGTCTGTGGATGGTCTGTATAAAATTTGATACATTATATTCTAAATTACACCATTATACATTACCATGATTGTGTCGCAGTCATGAACAATAGCTCCACACGTGTACAGCTTTGTCTGATTACTGCTATGCCCCCTTGCGTAATCGCCGTGTTGTCGCCCTTGCTCACTTGTCGACGAGGTTTAGCCGAGAGACAAAAAAATGTCAACAACACTCAAATACTTGAAAATGACATTTGGTTTTACGTAATTTCAAAGATTTAAGAGACCTGTGTGTCCCGATCTGGAGTATAAATCCGTATGATTACGATTCATCTAGTTCTCCCGAGTACGTGCAAAAAGAATTGCTCGATCTAAATTATTGCATTGATGGCCTGAGCATTTCAAACCAGAGGTCTGCAAGTATTTTTTGGGATATTCTTCCCCCTGGATGGAAATGAAACTTCTTCTAGTGGCCTTCTCATCGTCCTATCGTTTGGAAAAAAAAAAAGACTTCAGTGCAGTATGGAGTCGAGACTACAAAATAGAGGAACATGCTCGGATATGTAATATTGATATAGGGGTGATCGCCTCATAACACTGAATCTGACATTACGAAACTGACCACGGCGCACCAGCCACAGGGAAGCCACTGAGTTTTACAACGGCACATATACACATGTAATATAGGCTTTATGAATAGGAAAAAGCAGTCGTTGGTGCGTTTTTTATGAAGAATAATTTTATGTTATTGTTTATAATAAATAATCAACAGGCTTATTGCTGTCATTACTGAAGATTTTAAAAACCTTATATCGTAATTTCTATGTGGTCTGTGTACTTGTGATTGTATGTTGGGGTGGAGCAGGGATTTGGAGGGGGGGGGGGGGGTGCTAGGATTTGGAAAAAAATGGGGCCAAAGAGGACGATTGCCGAAACAAGACCAAGAACCAAACAACAGGGAATGAACAGAAAGAGCAAGTAACAAGAAAGAAATCAAGAATAGAGGGCCAACAGCCTTCGGCTGAGGCCCCCAAGAAACAAAAATACCTTCCAGAGGACGATTTTTGGAAAAATATTGGGAACCACTGCTGTGTGGGATGCTATGTAATGTGGACGGCACAGGAAATTGACTCTGTACAAACGTAGTTATGGATGACAGAAACAAGGTTTTCTGAATGTTCTTGAATAGCTGGAGATGGCAATAAACAATCTGCTGGTGGCCTACAAATAACGGCAGGTTTCCATGGAGACTTGATTGAAGTCTATTTTAGAACGCCCTGGACCCATTTACTTTTTTGTGTTGTTTCAGAAAAACTTGGTGGGGAAAACAATATTTATTTTGGCCACTCGTCCACTTTGTGTGTGTCTTCGTGTCCCCTCTTTCATTGCAGAATCATTACATTTTGCCTGCCAAAACTACTTCGTGGCTGAGGGTTTGATTATTCCTATTCCGTTCTGATTTGTTTTGTGTCTCTGGTTAAACATTTGTATTGCTGCTGATGTTATCACTTTTTTTGATGTTGTTGGCGTTTGTTTGTTTTGTTGTTGTTGTTGCTGTTGTTATTTGGGAGGGGGAGTGTCTCTGACGCCCAGATAGTAAACTAGTAGATTGTGTCTTTTATAATGATGGCCATGCATTTCATCCATTGTTGGGGAGTTCTATCTTAAATACATGTAATAATGTGATTGCAGAGGATGAGGAAAGAAACTCCAGCCCCAAAGTCAGACAGAAGAAATAAAAATGAATTAAACTTCCATGGAAACAAAAAATGTAATAAAATAAAACATGACAAATGGATCCAGGTTACCGCGGATAGAGATGAGCTGTTCAATTCGCACTGACTAAAAGAAATCATTTACATGTTTAAAATTTGATTTTACATTTTTATTTCTGTCCCGTTGAGTGAACAGGAATAAAGAAATCTGGAGCACACTAGATCTAGTAACTCATTGATCAATTTCCCCACGACATCAATTTTGCAAAATCCTTTAAAAAAAAAAAAAATTGTTTTCCCTAAAAATAAGCAATCCTAGGTTAAAAAAAAAAAATGCTCCGCCGTAGGTTTGAACCCAGGACCAGACCCATAGTCTCTGACTGATAACCGCGGATGCTAGCCATTGCGCCATCGCAGACTGCAGAATATAGGAGAACTTTCCCATAGTAGACATCACAAAATCAAATAACCCCCCATCTATGAATAAGATTGGGATCTTATTCGCAGACGTCTGCGGTTGAGATGGGCATCTTATTCGCAGATGTCTGCGAATAAGCACTTCAAAATTTTAATGTCTTTTTTTTCACTTTCCCCAGTTTAAAAGTAAAACACTGAACCCTCGCTGGCTGGAACAGTTTGATCTTCGCCTTTTTGATGACCAAACAGCTCAATTAGAGATCACAGTCTACGACCATGACACTAGAGGGAAAGATGACTTCATGGGCAGGTTAGTTGTGATCATCACGAAGAGATGAGCTACATGAGTTTTGGTTTGAATGTGGGATTGACAGCGCTACAGCTCAAAAAAAGCTTTGTTTCACAGTCCACAGTTGGACAGAAGATTAAATCTACTAAACTATGAAAGTGAATGGTATGACAGAATTACCTGAAGTTAGGGTTTCAAAAGAGATCAAATAAAGGTTATAAAATGAGACCTCAAAATACAGTAAGATAGGACATAAATGTTAAAATCAATTTTTTTTAAAAGTCAAATATTGTCAGTTATATATCCATAGATCCACCATGGGAAAACAATATATTACAAAATATTAAAAAACAAACAAAAAAACAGAAAATCTGTGGGTGTAGCAAGGCTTAAAGCAAAGTTGAAATGTGGCAAAAAGAAAAACTCGTATGTTGCAACATACTTTTGCAACATTCTGACATGGGAAAAGTAAGAGCTCCTTTATACATTAACATGTGTAATAAGGCTTGTAGGTATCTGCAAAATGTGGACGACAGTCAATTAAGATATGTGCAGATGATAGAGATTGTGGGGGTGGAATGTCATGACCTCTCTGAATGGAAAGAGTTGGGTGAGATGAGAGCTCCCTAGCTGAAGGCAGCTCAGTACATATGTAGTAGAACAAGATGGTTAAAAGTTCTACTTTCCATCCACTTTGTGTTAAAGAAACATTCACAGATCGCTTCATAAACAGTTCAGATGATATTCCACAGAGGTATTTGAATTGAGAAACATATTTTCTTTAAATATGCATAATAATATTCATTCTTTTTTTTTCTTTTTTAATGGTCTGCGACTCGAACGCGAATTTGCACTGCTGATGTAGTGCAGAATTGTTACAAAAACCACAGAAAAACTATGGGGTCACAGCAAGGCTTAAAACAAAGTCAATTTTTCATATGGCAAAAGGAAAAAGTTGTGTGGCAAAGCCTTGCTGGGCTTGGCTACATCCAACTTTTTCTTTTTGTCATATTTTGACTTTGATATAGTGCAGATCATGTTAGTAGAGATTTGTTTTGCATAAAATCAATCTGATGATGATGAAATGATTTTTCAGGGCTGTGATTGACGTGTCACAATTGGAGAAAGAAAAGACACATGTCATAGACCAGGAGCTTGAGGATGGTGCTGGCACTATCAAACTGCTGTTGACTGTCAGTGGGACTTATGGCAGTGAAATGGCATCAGATCTGGCAAATTACACACCCAATCCCCTTGACAAGGATAACATTGTCAGCAAATATGTAAGTGTATTATATAGATTGTGTTTTTCATGTATATTATGGAAATGATGCTTAAAACCATCTCTGGAACCCATCATTCCCTTAGAATGACAAGGTTTTGTCTCCACTTTTTGGCCAAACTGAGTTACACACGACACACCACTTCTACAGGCCTTCTCCATTTTGTGTCAAAGTATCAAGCGAATTCACTGTGTAATTTGTGAGCATTACTAAACAGAAAATAAGTTATATCTCTAAAAGCTATAAGCACATGAAACTTCAATCCTATCTCAAAAGTTGATGGAAGGGAGTCAGAACGTTGTCATTTTAAGGGGATGCAGTGTTGGATATTTGAAACAAATTTTGATCTGTAATTTTTTTTGGTGATTAACATTACCATATTATTATTGTTTTTATTATTATAACACCCGCAAGAATATCTTGCAGTCTATGAACCAATTAACTAGTCAGCCTACCAACTTCCTCCCATTCTGTACTGTAACCTCTCTGCCCCAGCCCATCTCTACTACCTCAGTGATATTTTAAAAAGAAAGAAAACAAGGACGTGGTTGAGCAGTTTAGATTGACTTTTTATCCAGCGAGTGAAAGTAAGTTTGCAGCTGTATGCAAATGGTGTCTTTCACCCATGATGCTTTACGGAAAATCAGGAATTTGTATCATATCAATACTAAATCTAGTAGGATTACAAGTCCACATTTGTTCTATAATTTTAATTCAGTTGCCTGAGTTTCAGAATTTAGGGATGGGCAGTCTGTAAGTGGGAAGTAGAGGTTTAACTGGGTTGGATTTTTATTTTCTTTGCCAAAGATGAAAATCCTAGATCAGCAGTTCAATTTTCTGCTCAATTTTGCTCTGAGCTTTCAGACGTAATATTTTCTAGGGAGTAGATGTTTGTCTGTAACAAACAGGATATGGGAAGTTTATTGAAGCAAAAAAGTTTAATGTAGAAATCATGTACTCTTTATGCTTCATAAAAATCAATAAACCGAGTGTATTGTAATTGCTAATTGATGATGATAGATAATGTATTATGCCACAAGTTTTTTTGCAAAGTAATAGGTCCATCGAATTATATTCTCTGTTGTAAATCATATTTTTATGGTAGAAACTGGTTGTTCAGGTTCTGCATAGAACTGATGATGATCTTGTTTCCCATTGTACCAAAGAACAGATGTTGTCATTATGCATAGTTTTATAAGTACCTTTTTTTTTTTTTAATGAAAAGGCACAGTGATGAGAGAATAAATTATGTCTCTATAGGAGAAAATACTTGAGTACATGTATTTATTCTATTTAGTCTCATCCTTTAAAGCCTATTATAGTTTATGCTCAGAGATGGTTTTCATAGAATATAATTATAACAAGCATGGCCAGACTTGCTTAAGAGCTACATACAGTAAACTTTAGATGTTTGAGAGCCACAAGATATGTGCAAAATTCACATATACTTTTTCATTGTGAAAATACACATTTTGTTACGAAAAGTTTATATAAATATTAGGCAATACATGTATGCTACAATATTTACTAATGTATGCAGTTTTTTTAAACTGTTGGGATGAAAAAAGAGCTCAGCCAATGTATTTCCAGGGAGCCGCATATTGGAAGCCAGAGAGCTGCAAGTGGCTCACGAGCCGTGGTTTGGCCACCCCTGGAATATAAGAAAGTGGAGCCAAAATGCTAGTTTGAAATGGATTTTTTTTCAGAAGATCATCTATGGCCTCACTGTACCAAGAGTTTTAATTTTTTTTTTTTTCAGGGACTGTTGAATTCACTCACTTCCTTAGGTGATGTTGGGCAGCTTGAGGTGAAAGGTAATGTGGATTTGATTTTGTGAGAAACTGACATACTAGGAGGTTTATGCTTTGTTTCTCACTCGTCCCTCTTTCTCTCATGTGTGCAAGTTTCTCTATCACCAGTGTTGGGACATGTATCTCCCTGTTTACACACTGTCTTTCACATTGCCCCAGCTTTGCTTTATTCCATCTGCGCATTTTATAAAAACTGAGACAAGTCGGTCGTACGGTAGTATGGCATATCAAAATCTAGTCTATCATTCCTATAAAAGGCATGAAAGTATTTCACCCGTGGGAGCAGATATTAAAGTTGATCTAACACTATTAAATTATAAAAGTTACCAAGCTATGCATGCGTTTTCCCAAAATCTACTCATCTGGAGATGGAATCAGGCACTACTGAGGCAATGTTATGTCAGGATAAGTGCAAAAATGCAGCTGGTGGATAAGACCAGAGATTTAGTCACTAATTCAGGCTTGATGTGCTTAGTGATGGTCTTGGGCACACACTGTCCAACTCTGAAATTTCACAATTTTGTATTTTTGGATGAAAACAGAAAAGAGTCTGATTCTATCAATTATAATGCTTTCAAAAACTTCAGACCACAATAAAAGTAAAAATAAAGTAATCCATTGTGATCATGCAAGTCTGTTTTAGTTTGCTATTCCTGCATTTATTCAGGTTTTTTTTTTTCCTTCTTCCCAGAAAATTGATATTTCTAGACCTGAGTGGTTTGCACCTAAGATTATCAATATGGTCATTTCATGGCATGAAACAGAATGCGACAGTGGAGAAACATTTATTTCATGTGTATTTTATGTAAAAATGGTCAATGCAAATTACATATGAAGTGTAAAATTATATATTTTATTGTTCTTTCTGTCAGTCTGTCGTTTCAATTAACCAGTAAGAATGATCATTCAAACAAGCAATAGTTTAAGGTGACAGACAAATTTCATCCTTATGTCATTGTGTAAACAGTGCCTGCAGTAGCATCTTTTCACCTGGTTTCACACTTTCAGTTGTTGTTGTTTGTTTGGGGGGGGGGGGGGGGGGGTGTGTGTTTTTCCAGCTTTTAATACAAATATCAATTTTGTGAGTGTGTTGATATCTTTTTTGTTTGTGCTGCTATCAGTTTTCAGAGCCCATGGTCTTCAGGCAGCAGATTTTGGAGGTTTGAGTGACCCGTTCTGTGTGCTAGAGCTGATCAATGACAGGGTACAGACACAAACTGAGTATAAAACTCTCAATCCTGAGTGGGCCAAAGTCTTTACATTGTACGTCACTACAAATTATCAGAATTTTATAAAAAACCACAGAAAAACTGTAGGGTTGCAGCAAGGCTTAAAGTAAAGTCAAAAATTAGGAAAAAGAAAAAGTTGAAAGTAGCAAACAAGGCTTTGCTACATACAACTTTGTCTTTTTGCCAATTTTGACTTTACAAATTATCAGCTGCGTCTAGTTGATAGTTCTGGGATGCAAAGATATTACATGTACACTTGAATGTGATACCCAGGATAGTCATAACACATACTGGGGTTGACTTATCATTTATTTACATGTACTTCTTTGCTTATGGTATACCTGCCATTAATGATATCAAATTACAGCATGTACTGAGATATTCACAAAACAGATATGAACCAAATCCCAATAAAGCTGAGCCCAAAAAAGAAAAAAGAAGTCACTGCAAATTAAGGTGTTTACACCCATGTATTACCTTCTGTAAACAGATTGTAATATTCTGAACACAAAGTTGTCAGTTTTCACATTATAAATTTTATGTCTTTTTATATCTGCATAGAGCTGTACAGTGAGTGACATTCAAGAATGTTGTCAGTTATTTTGTTAACTGCTAGCTCGGTAAAGAAAATACGTAGATGTGTTATCATTAAAAGTTCTTAAATAGATTGTGCAACAGAATTATGTCCCAACACACACAGTCTGTGTAGTGGTCAAAGCTATAGACGTATCCAGTGTGTAATATCTGACCTGCCTTACTGACTGTATTATTTTCTACATTCACTCATTAGCCCAGTGAAAGATATTCATTCTGTGTTGGAGGTGACAGTGTATGACGAAGATCGCAACAAGAAAGTTGAATTTTTGGGGAAAGTAGCTATCCCCTTGTTAAAGGTAAGTTTGCAAAATTATTTATTGAGAGAACAGTAATCTGTGCTGCTTTATGGTTTTTGTAGGAGATACTCGTACATCCATGTGACAGATATGATATTCAGTGGAAATTTCACAGGATTGTAAATTTTCCTAGAGATTCAGTTCTGAAAGCAGTGCAAATATCCAAGTAGGAATCTTCTCTCACTTGATAAAGGCCCAGAAAATGACTATAAGTGGAGATAACACGAAGGAGTAACCAGTGTACATGCATATAATTAAGAAAATGAGTAATGTTTACATTTTGGTACAATTGTGACTGCAATTACAATTTTATCATTTTATTTAGATTCGCAATGGAGAACGGCGCTGGTACGCTCTGAAAGACCGCAAAATGATTCATAAAACAAAGGGAGCAATACTGTTGGAAATGGACTTGGTTTTCAATCATGTAAGGATGATTGTCTGTTTGTACATCATCATCTATGTCTGTCAAACTGTCACTCTCTTTCTCCTTCTTCTTCTTCTTCCCTACCTCTCTGTTTTCTTTGTCGTCGTCCCCCCCCCCCCCCCAATCTCTCCTTTTCTCTGTCTCTGGTCTGTCTGTCTGTCTGTCTCTGATTTTCATAGTAACAACTTCTAAAAGCATTTCATTCCAACACCGTAAAAATTGCACACATTTATTTACACAAATAAACCATTTGAACATGAAGCAGTAACACGCATTACATTTCACATGACATTTGAATGACAATATAGTGTATTGTGAATGATTCTGCTATTGTGACATCAAAATATTTTTACTTGTGCATAACATTGCATGACTTTAGTCAGAGTATATTATCATTTATTGTGGCTTGGGGCAACACAGTTTGTCAAACTGGAAGAATAAAATAAAACTACCTGTAGTATTTTACCATTTCTGTTATATTGATTTTTTAATGATAATAACAATATGGAGTACATTTTGATTACGCCTACCTCCACAAAGTGGACCCAGGTCACTTAACAATGAAATAGTAACAGCTCTTCCCCCTGCCTCCCCCTTCTCTCTCTCTCTCACACTCTTTTTCTCCCCCTCTCTTTCTCTCTCACACACTCTTTCTCTCTCTCTCTCCCTCTTTGTCTCTCTCTCTGTCTATCTCACACACACTCTCTCTTTCTCTCACACACACTCTCTCTTTGTCTATCTCTGACACACTCTCTCTCCCCTTTCTCTCTCTCTCTCTCTTTCTCTGTCTTACTTGTAAATCATGCTGTACAAAAGACACAAGGCATAAGGGAGACCTTTTCAATCATAATGCATCAGATCTATAGTTTTTACATTGTTTTGTCAGCAAAGTTCATCATGCAGGAAGAGTTCAAGTAGACAAAATCAGTGGTTTTGCTTCACTTGAACCATTGGGAAAAGTAGTTCATTATGATGTTCTCAGATGCAACTGATTATTGGCCCTTGCTATGGTAATTGGATCTTATACGACCGAACAGCAACTTTAAACGTCTGTAATTCTACTAAAAATAGCATCTCTATCTTGAAATCTTATGAGTTTTCCTAAAATTCATTTTACTTAAGGGTGAATTCCATTGGTCAGTTACTGAGTGACCACCAAGTTCTACCTTCCATCAGTGGTCAAGACCTGATCAATCACTTAGTGCCACTATTGACAGAGTCATATACTGCAGATCCCAATCACCAGGGCATTTAACTACAGCTGTACATGTAGGTGTATAGTCAATCACCACTGCGTACTGCATCAGATGTTCGTAAGCTTTACTTGGCCAGTGTGGCTCTAGGTGAATGAGAACTGATCTGCATAATGATGAACTAACATCATTCACCGCTGCAAGGGATAAACTACATGATGAGAGTAATATTGAACTAACATTTCATTTACCTATTCATTGACAGGTCAAGGCAGCAGTACGCACTGTGAATCCCATGGAGGAGAAGTTGATGTTACCTGAACAAAAGTTCAAAATTTCGGTAAGTTTAGAGAGAGCTTAGTCATTTTTAATTTATTTCACATGGCATGCAAAGGAAGGTGCCGTAATTTGTAAGTTCTGTCTTATGTAGCACCAAAAGGTGGGTGACAAACGCTGAGAGTCATGACCTCTAGTGCGGCCTGGGTTCTATAAGATGTCAGGAAATTAAAGGCCAAAACATCTACTGAAAGAATCCACTCATCCTCTGAAGATCGTCATCTGTCTCACTCCGCCCGAGGAGTTTCTTACCACTCCTTTTTTTAAAATCAATTTGTGCATTTGAAATGTAATTTACTTTTTAGACAGTAAAGCAATTAAACAATATATAAATGTTTTCTTTCTTCATCCTTAGATCATGAAACGGAACCTCAATCGAGTATCTCAACTGATTGGAGTGTTCATAGATGGTGGACGATTCATTCAGAGTTGTTTTGACTGGCAGTCCCCTCCCCGAACCATCACGGCCTTCATTGTAAGTAATGAATTGCGTCAGTTTTGTGGTAAATAATGAATTTAATTTATAGGGTTGAAAGTTAGGTTGTGAGACAATGAAGGTTTATTGTATTTATTGCGACCTTCGTTGTAAGTAATGAATGATGTCAGTATTGTTGTAGGTAATGAATTTTATTTATAGGGTTGAAAGTTAGGTTGTGAGACAATGAAGGTTTATTGATTGCGACCTTCATTGTAAGTAATGAATGGTGGCAGTATGTCAGGATTGTTGTAAGTAATGAATTTTATTTATAAGGTTGTAAGTTAGGTTGTGAGACATTTAATTACAATATTATACATGTATGCGGTAAAAGATTGTGCCATAGAACAAATGAAATGTCACATATAACAGTATACAATGTACTATATTAATTCAGATGGAATCCACGAGGTGTAATGCTGCAAATTAATGTTAGAAAGCATTGGTAAACTGATTAAAATAAATAACATTTTCTACACTTTATCGCATACTTGCAGGTGTACTTAGTTATTGTGTGGAACTTTGAGCTGTATATGTTGCCGATTTCACTCCTGCTGATCTTTCTAAAGAACTTGGTTGTTGCACAGATTGTTGGAGGCATGAAGAGAGAGCCAGTGGAAGATGTGCGTCTCAACAACTTTTTACATGTTCATTCTCATCAAAGCATAAAAAAGCATCAGTCTATAGCTACATAAAATTCCATATCATGGTAAAAATGCTTTAAGAACAGCACCCATATGAGCATCAATGACTCCTCTTGTGAGCATCATCATGGAAAAGAATGATTTACATAATATTCACCGTGTCTTTGGATTCAAAAGAAATGAAATTGCAGGAGTTTAGTGTAAAAACATCACTTTGTAGGTAATCACCAGAAACCTGAATTATTCAAGAGCTTACAAAAGAGTCTCTACTTTTACTGTTTGGGACCATGTAGTTTCAGTTTTCTTGAATAGCTCTCTATACAAATCTCTTTAGCTGTCAAAGAAATTGCAGTCATGAAACAATGGCTAGATTTTCATTAACATAAAGTCATTGTAAATTCTATTTTTTTCCCCATCTGTCTTTAAGTATAATTGGAAAAGATTAATGTCATTCAGTTTCAAATATTCGTTGTTTTTTATCCCACAATTGATGTACAGGACTATTTTCCTGATGAAGAAGATGAAGATGATGAAGACAAAGAAAAGGTAAGATATAACATTTACCATTTTATTCTGTGTTGCAAGCTCATTGTCCCATTCCTGCATGTCTTGTCACTTGTGCATGTAAAGAGTAAGCTCATGCCCTATTTGCTGAAGACATTTACAATGCTGTAAAATTCAAATTTAGTAAGATTATCACTTAAGTCACTTGATATTCTACATGTTCATGTAGTAGAATGCTGTACTTCATGTTGTTATGACCTATGTACCAGTCTAGCAGTAGCAACCTACTTGTGATCTATTTGTTACCTGTTCAGATTATGCTGTAGTGCATTTCATTGTTTTTTATCCTGGAAATATTTATTAGACCTGGTCTTTGAAAAGAGAGGTTGCCTATTGAAGGCCTATTGAAGTTGTCTTGATACCATACGTGTGCATTTGCCCAACCAGGTGCTTCTCAAGTTATACATGTAGTTCATTTCATCTTGATCAGTCTTTTGGGCATGGTATTCTTGATATTATTTTATCTGTTTTTCCTATTAAGAATTAAGCCACAGACTGGCAAAGCCAAGATTAATTAATAAAATCAGGCATTTTGCTTTAAAAAAATCTGGAGTTTGAAATAGGCTGAGTAAGTGTACTTAACTGTTTAAAGCTGGCATATTTTTACACTCTTTGAACAGATTAATGTTTGACTATTATGAAAGGTAAAAGTTTAATGGCATATTTCCTCCTATAATACATTTTTATAGCCGCCCGACAAAATGAGGCACAGTTTGGCATGACCTGATTTGAGAAAATCATTAAAAGGCATCACAGGGTCAATTTTATTGATATTGCGTTTTCAGTATTTTTGAATAGTTTAACCTCTTTACTGTTCCATATCCAAATGATAGTCCTGTTTGAGAAGGGTAAATGCCACAAAACTGACTTTGAATCGAGTCATCATCAATAATTTTCACTAAAAGCTGAAACTTTTAAAGCATTTTTCTCAAAACTGTGGTTGTGTCACTCCCTGTCTTTGAGAGGCCATATCGTCTCTGCTAAATTAAATTACATCAAATTTTTTTTTACCAGATGAAAGGGCTTTGAATAACCTATCTGGTGATACCAATATCTCCATACCACCAAAATGTCAGGCAGCTACACTTTTACTTACTTACTCGTATAAAAGTACATCTATATGAATTAAAATCAATGAAATATAGAATGGCAAAAGTATCAAATAAAGTAAAAGAGCTACTCATTCAAGACACACTGCATTGTGTGTGCGTTGGGAAATAGTGTGAATGAGGCACTCTGTGTGTTGTTGAGGCTTTACAGAGACAAGCTACATGTATTTATTTAAAAGTCAGTGGAACAAGGCAAAAAGCGATTTAATGAAATACATGCAGTTTGTTTTTAACATGGTAAATGAAGTGCACTGTAGCCAGTATTTCTCCCAATGTCAGTTATACCATATTGTGCTCATATTCCATTTACAGACATTCATCACTTTCAAGGGCTATTTCTTTATACATGTGTGTAAGCTGTAATTCAGAGACTGAAGATTTGTTGTAGGCCTATTTATTTTGAATTTGACATGCAAGTCAACTTTTTTTGCAATTTATTTCAAGATAACAGCATCTCAGGTGATTTTGCACATTAGAATAGTAGTCTTGTATAACAATTCTTTCACACATATTACCACTAACTAGAAGCAGTGCAACCTTCTTTAGTCAGCCACACAGAAACAACCTGCAATATTTTATTGTATTTTTTTTTCTTATTTCAATTACATGTGTTTAATTTTTGTGTAGGCTTCATGGTTTTTGAAAATAGAGCAGAAGATTTGCATTTTATAAATTGATACAAAACTTACATTTAACATTGACAATTTTTACTTTTTTTGTTCAGCAAAAGAAGGTAAAGTTTTATTTTTGAATAGACTCATTAATTCACAGTATAATTCTTTACCTGTTATATTTCTTGTCCTGAAATTCTCTCTGCTGATTCCTCAGACTTCTAACTTCAGCTAAAACTTTCTGATTCCGTGACTTCAGCTCTCATTCAGCTCTCTGCCTGGTTCTCTCTCCCTTTTATTTTTTTTGTAGTGTGACACAGTAGATATTCACCTTTACCCATTCCTTCTTTTTAGTGTGCTTTGGATTAAATATTTGCACAGAGCAGCTTGGCTATGGCAGATCACATTGCCGCTAACGAGAATTATCTCAAGTGTTACGTTATGTGTCTGGCGTCCACTTGTCCTGTGGAAGTATTGTACATGAGCTTGATATTTAAATATTTGAAAACTAAATGTATGAAATCATTGAGCAAAAAAACATGAGAGGCAAACCCTATATATTCAACTCTGAGATCTCGGAAAAGGAGTAAATTTGGAATTAATTATTCAATAAACAGCATTAGGCTCATGAAGTCATGGCCCTAAGACGGTATATTAACATTTCATAAAGAAATAGCCTTTTTGCTCACGCTGCTTTAACCACCCACACCAATCACAACATGAAAGTTCTGTTCAGTGTTGAATTATTTTGTTTCACTAAATTTTATGCTGTGATTCCAGAATTTGTGGACTAAATTACATAAATTACACCATATCTCCTGTACTTTTTTCCTTGGATTTCAAAACATGTAGTAGTGGATTTTCCGATTAAAATCTTAGTTGTTTTTTTTGTTTTTTCTTTCATGTACTCAGTGTACAATACATTAACAACTTTAAGTTCCTGTGATTACCCTATCAATAAAATGCCACAATTATTCTTTTGAACTGAGTATTAAAATTCACATCACAGAGTGCCCAGAGGACCATGAAATGGTTGATATTTTATATTAGTTAATGAAATAAAAGATAGTTTATGGCAATGGTCAACATGGTAGAGGACCTTGTGTTGAAAAACACTGATGTGGCAGCCTAAGCTAAAAGGTCCTTGTATTGTTTTGTTTCGTCTAATTATATGTAGGGTATAATTGCCACTGTCATGATTCAATCACTGAAGGGGAGACAGTGGGTCCAGGTAGAGGATTTGATTAAAACACACACATATTCTTCATATTCTTCACCCTCTCGTAACTAGTCTAGGTTTTCAAGATTTTTACAGTTCACTTATGTTTTATCTCAGGTCAGATGTGCTTCTCACAAAATTCCCTCATGTGTTGATTTTTTTTTTTCTGCTTTCTGGAATTTGCAAAGCCCCATTATGAAACAGTCATGAGAATGTATACATGTAACTTTTTTGTTGAGCATTAAAACAGTCAGGAAAATTGAAACTTAATAGACCTTTTGTTGGCTCCTTTCTGGCTATAACTGTTCATTAAAGAATCACTATGCCTGCAAAAACTTAACGGGGGGCGCGGGTCCTGAAATCGAAATTAGGCTTAAAAATACCGATATCGCAATTTTGTACTTTTCAGTTAGTTTATCCATTTAGGAACACGATTTTACTAACCAAATGTCAATTTTGAATGTTTATAACCCTGAAATATGCCTTTTAGTGAGGTGGGGGTCAAGAAAAAGGCACAAGAATCATGCCATTGGGCTGCAAAATTAGCCCTAAATAACATCTTAGTATCACTATCAAAACCCCTACTCCTCCGTACATATCTGTCATAAGCCTTTGTTGGTTTGGAAATCATTGTTGAGGCTCAGCACACCAGCTATGATGACTTTAGCCATGTGTAACACGTTTCAATAACATTTTTATTGAAAAAAACTTTCAAATGCGATTTTCTCGAGGTTGCACTTTTGATCAGTGATTTGTGAACTAGTTTTTTATTTATTGACCAATTGGTATAAAATTTGGCTAACAACGTGTTTGAACAAATCAAAAAATTCCTACAAAAGGAAATTTGTTTAACTTTTCATTTTTTTTTTGGGTTGAATTTTTTTGTGATAGAAAATAAGAAAAAATGGAATTCCGCTACATACCATTTTCAAAAGTTTATAACAAAAGATCTGTCAGAGATATTAAAATTCCGTTCTGTATAAAGTTTTTAATTGGATTGAATAAGACATAAGAGAAGTTTCAAATAAATCCAGTAAAATTTGGCGAAGCCTATGTATTGAATTTGGTACTTTTTGGGGACTCCAAATCCAAGATGGCGGGGCGCTTCCATGGCAACAATATGACAAACAAATTTTTTTACATTTTTTTCTGCTAATTCAGACATCCTGAATTCGATTATAATAGTTAAAATTGTCTATTTCTCATAATAACAAAAATCGCCTTCAGGACCCGCAACCCCCCCCCCTTCCCCCCCCCCCCCCCCCCCCTAAAGGAGATACGATTTCAACAGAACCATGTAAGCATTCACATCATCCTAGTTTTGAGCACATGACACATTAGTCTGGAGGCAAGGTGCTTGCCTGTCATGCCGAAGGCACCGGGTTAGATCCTTGATTGGTGCAGGCATGTTGGAATTTTTCTGGGAGGGTTCCTGATCCTATGGTAGGTAGGATTGAGTACCTAGTCTTCTTGGATAAGGATGAAAAACTCTGAAGGCCCCTGTGCACGCTGCACACGTTAAAGATACTTTGGCAGTTGAAAGTCAAGAAGAACAGGCTGAACAAGGCTGCTGCCCAGGCAAAAATTCTTTTAAAAAAAATAATAATCCCTACCACAAAAATACACAGAAAAAAGAACAAGAAAAGTGCCAAAGGCAGCGAACCTCTTAAAATAAAGACCAAAATGCAGTTTTGAGCGGTTCCTTCTTTATGAATGGTTCACTGAAGTCTTTCTGTCTTTTTTTGTTTTTCTTGCATGTGTGAGCTTTTTAACACTGCTGTCAGCATTGTTACCATCTGGTAGAGCAGCTGAGCCGAGTCTGTGATAAATGACTGAGATTTTAGACAATCTCAGGCAACCATTGTAGAGAGGGGTGTGGCCCTTGAATCTTTTGGTCAAAGAAATAAAATCAACTGATTGCTTTGAGATAAAATTACCCGTGTTTAGGAAAAGGTAATCGAAAGCATGAGTGTTATTGTGGACAGGACTACAAAATAGTGGCAAAGTTTGTAATTAATTATGTAAGTTTCCTTGTTTTGTTTTAACCAGAACATTTTCTTTTGATTTGTTATAATCTATCTTATGTGCTGTGATTGTTGTTTCAATATTTTTTTTCTCTCTTAACAATCATTTTCATCCGATTGTTCTTCATATCAGAATAAAAATCCTAAATGTCATCTCCTCCCATCCCCACCCACCTTTTTTGTTAATAATCTGTATTTACAGACAAATATAATTGTTTCAGTTTTTGGTAAAACTTGTGGCTGTTCTGTTGTTTTTTGTTCGTTCTGGCATCAGCCCATTTGAGTTAGGCGTGTGCATTATATTCTTGTACATTTGTTTCTATTGTTTTATTTTTCTTTCAAATTATGAAGTTCATAAAGTCTTTATATGTATATTGTATATATAACTGAATGGTTTTAAAAGCTTTCATAAAAATGCCGTAAGGCTCATCAGGCATTCTTGTGAGAGAAATTGTCAGACTCAAAAGACAGGTTCAACAGTATCAAAAATCAATTGGCTGTAAAAATTTTACTTTTCTTTTTTTTTTTGTTAAAAAGAGTCATGAGGTATCTAAAAGGTGGAAAAAAGATTATGGTAATTTCATGGGATGCATTACATAAAAATTTGGTATTCTATATATATTGAAGCATCAAGTTGTTTTTTTTAATGATTTCCTAAAATTCCTACTGCTGTCCATTCATACCTAAAGTGTACTCAAGGATCACATGAGAAGTTCAAAATCAAAAGGCACAAAGTACATTTAGTGTGTAGTGTGATTTGATCTGCTTGTGATTTTTGGCCCTCAGAAAATCAATTTTAAATACTACCTTCCACTTCAAACTATTGGAATCGAAGGTGGTTATAAATAAATACAGATGAAAATCACTTTGCAAAACAAAGATACCAAGTACTGGTTTCTCAAATGTATGAACCTGAACTTTGTGCTTAGTACAGTTTGATTTCTACTCCTCATGTGTCAAGATCACTTTTGAGAACCTTTGTCAGCTCATAAACGTGGTATGCTTGAAGATGGTATAATGTAACTTCACAGAAAATGTAAAAATGCCTATTGTCCCCAGCAAGAGGAAAAGAAAAGCATTGTGGACAGGTACCATGCAGTGCAAGAAGTCTGTCTTCAAGTACAACAAGGGCTGGACACAGTTGCTTGCCTTGGAGAAAGGGTGAAGAAGTAAGATCATTTGGGGCCATCCTTAAAGTATGTTTGCTGTGAAATGGGTCGGCTGCCTCCAGCATATGAAAAGTCAAAGTATGGCAAAAAGAAAAAGTTGTATGTAGCAAAGCATATATTCAAAATGCTAACATAGGGGGGGGGGGGGGGGGGGGAGAGAGAGATTCCTACATATTATATGCATTTCAATTATTATTCAAATATTTTTATTATTATTATTCAAACACTTTTCTTATTTTTCAGCAACATAACTTGTTACATTATACGAAAATCATATCTCCAATGAAACAGCCAAAAACATGTAGATCATGTGAAATGCCATTTTAAAGTCTTTAAATCATCAAGGCCTTATCTGCAACAGACAAATGGTAGTACACTTGTACAAAGAGTATACAGTATTATATACAG
The DNA here is from genome assembly GCA_963931925.1 of Onchidella celtica. Classification (NCBI taxonomy): domain Eukaryota; kingdom Metazoa; phylum Mollusca; class Gastropoda; order Systellommatophora; family Onchidiidae; genus Onchidella; species Onchidella celtica. The sequence continues at coordinate 68,598,015 of OZ007567.1, read as the reverse complement.
TCCCCATGGATGGTACTTTTGACTGAATTTGGTAAGCTTTGGTCAAGATCTCAGACTTTCTTTTTCAACAAATTTGTTATTTTGTTTTGTTCATGTAGATTGAAACAATATATTTGTTGACTGATATGGTAGCAGTGATTTTGTGTTTATAAAGCAACTTCATTGTGAGCAAACAAGGCAATACAAATGTGATGGAAAGCTAATTTCAGAATGACAGAAAGTCACTAGGAGGGAAAGAAAACATGATTGCTAGTGAGAAAATAAGAGAGTTTCAATACAGGTCAATGCTTTTTTTTATGGAAGTGCTTACAGAGGGACACATGTCCCCCTCTAAGCAAGTGCTTACAGAGGGATATACACACCTGTCCCCCTCTAAGCAAGTGCTTACAGAGGGACACGTGTCCCCATCTAAGCAAGTGCTTACGGAGGGACACGAGCCCTTCTAAGCAAGTGCCTACAGAGGGACACATATCCCGCTCTAAATGTATGCTTACAGAGGGACACATGCGCCCCCCCCCCCCTTTTAAATGTGTGCTTACATTTACTACAGAGGGACACATCACATTATTTTAATGTCTCTAAGCACAGGATTTAAGATATCTTTCAGCGCAGGATTTAAGAGGGACAATTGCATAGATCAGTTCCTTTAGCATGGAGGGGCATAGTTAGAACGTATTATGCAGTCACTGTGTGGGCTCTGAAACAAAATAAATATTTTTGAAGATCTAGATCTAGTTCTGGATCTCACAGATGCCGGAGAAATAATATGCGCTCCAAATTTAATCTGTTTGTGTGGCCAGTACGTTTAAGTTTAAGTTTGAAGACAAGCACAATGACACGATAACAGCCACGTTGTGCTGGGAAAAGTCAGATGATAGACAGAGGTAAAAGAATGACAGGATAGAAAATGAGCCTACCACTACCAGGGACATGCACCAACCGCTGTGCTAGCCTATACGTGTGAGAAGAATCACAAGGTGACAGAACATCGGAGCGTCTATTTTACGTATGGCGGCAAATAGGATATTTTACTTATTTCGAGAGTGCGGAATGTCTATTTTACGTATGACAGCAAATAGCCTGTAGGCTGTTTTACGTATTTCTGCAAAATATTCCTTTCGCTATTTTACGCACGGTGGCGTATGTCGCGGATCGGGATTTTGGGGAATATAGATCGAGAGGTCCGCTTCCCAATCACACGAGCACAAAAAAAAAAAAAACAACTTTCACTCTAAAAACTAAATAAATCAATTTGAGTAACAGACTGTAAAGTTTATATATCTAACAAATTCAAAGATAAAATATACAATAGATAACGAATACAATAGCAACTGAAAATGCTCAGCTAAGCTGAGGAGCAACTATGAAGTACTTAAGGCAATGTAATATGAAGTTATCTAAGTCACAATAAATTTACATTCAAAAGAATCCGCGCCCGAGGGCGACGGATCCTGTAAGGTTTAAAGTTCTATCTCTCTTCATACTAAAACATATTTATATAGCGTCTCTGCCAGGCGCGCTCTGGTGTAGTTCACACGTGGTCGCGGGAAATGCATGTGGTCTGGCAGTACTGGTCAACAGTCTACATGTGTAGGTGGCTGTAAATTCAGGATGGAATTAAAATCTTTAGCTCACCATTCGGCCCTCACAATGTGAGGGCTGTTGATATTAGCGCTGTGGGTTTAATGCTCAAACAAGTAGGCTTGGGCTCAGGAGCGTAGATTTCTGACAATGCTCCATCACTGTACATATCAGCTCAATCGCTGCGTCTCTATGACTTCTCATCTGGCTGAGAGCTCGCCGTCCACCTCGTAAATGGATTGTCTACATGTGGCCCAGAACTAAGTTCTGTATGGCCTTAAATACTGGACTGCATCTGCAGCTTACCGTCTAATTCCTGGATTGTGATTGGTGCAACCACTTCTAGCTCAGCTGCCGAACTGAGTTATTTTAAGTAACAGCCCTACGCAACGACCTTGGGTCGACATCAAAGGTCGAATCACTCAAGACAATAAAATGTAATTTTATAGTAATAAATTCTTAACATGTTCAAAACCCCGAGCTTTTACTCTGGATCACGGATTTTCTGTACGTTAACAGACGTCTCAATAACATTTAATTCCTACTCACCCCTTCCCTCTCTACTAAACCTAGTTCAAAACACGAGATATAAAAAGTGCTCAGTCATGCACACCTACGCTGTCCGTCTATCCTTCCCCACACCTTCTGTCTATCTATTATAAAAAAAACTGTTCAAAACAAATTGTTTACGAGACCAAGTTATGCTGGCTCGCACAATAATTACATTTGTAAAAATTACTCACTGCTCTCTCACAAAAATTTACTCAGTGGAAACATTTATGAATCAAATCTGTTCTTGACAGCGTATGACCATGCGCTGTCAAAGTCGGCATGGCAATTAGTGTTAGGGGTAGGGTGAGATTTAGGGTTGGGAAGATCTTTCGATCTAGTCATACATAAAATAGCTTACAGGCTATTTGAGGGCGCCGCCATGTTGGACGATCGAAATCAAAAACAGGCAAACTTCCCAAAATAGAATATCCGTCGGTTGGCTGAGTAAAAATAGCAAGTCACCATATTTCGATGACGTTTTTCACATATATGTCCCTCTGTAAGCACTTGCTTAGAGGGGGACATGTGTCCCTCTCTAAGCACTTCCTTTTTTTATAGTTGATGCCATGAAATTTTTTCAGTTATGTGTAGTTAGATTTTTGCTTTTCATTTTCATGCATGTTTCGTTTTTGTCTTTTCACAGCACTTTCAACTGGAGTGTTCCATGGCTATCAACACTAGCAGTCTTAGCCCTGGTGGCAGGCAGCCTTGTTCTTTTTTACATTCCATTGAGATATTTGCTCTTAGCATGGGGTGAGTGAATGACAAAGGGCCTTTCTTATCTTGTCTCACTATTTCCAAATCCTTTTGTGACTCTTTTGTCAAATTGTCCCCTTAGAATGACAAAGTTCTAGCTCCCATCTGTCAACTTTTGAGAAATCAAGGATTGAAGTTTCATGTGATCATAGCTTTCAGAGCAAAGAATTTTTTTCTTTGTAGTAATACATGTACTTACTACATGTAATTACACACCGAATCTGCTTGATACTTTACACAATGGAGAAGGCAAGTAGAAAAAGTGTAGTGTGTAACTCAGTTTAGCCAAAAAGTGGAGATAGAACCTTGTCATTCTCAGGGGGCGAAATGTACTGGCCTGAGCATCAAAGATTTCAGAAATGTAAAATTAGTCTCTTGCAGCAATAGAGTACATGCACACTTTCATGAAGTCAATCTGATTATAATTCTGACTTGATTAAAATATATTTTAATTCAGAACACTGAAGTTTGTATGAAGATGATACTGTTTTTACAAAATCGAAATGATGCATTATTGCATAGTGAGCGACAAACAGTACTAAATGTTGGTTTTCAGTTGAATAATCTGACTTACCCAAACTAAAACAGATGCCAGTTCATCCTTTGCTAGAAAATTAGTTATTGTATATCTGCACTTGTATACTATACACAAAATGTTTTATTGCCCGTAGAAGCTGAAAATATAGATCTATTAGTATATGTCACAAATCCCAGACTGGGAGATGTAATAAGTTATGACAGGACAACAATCACGAACAACCAAGTTAACACTTAACAGAACAATCCATCAGACTCACACATTTATTAAACATAAGTATACAGATAATAGCGCAATTACATACATTATATTATTGAAATCAACTGCCGTACAACGGCCTTATTCTCACACACACTCTCCCTCGGATCCACAATCCGGTAGTTACTCCTAAAGGCACTTCGGCCTCAGCCTCTCCCCTCAGGGTCTTAATAGCACATTAATAATTTACTGGCACCGCAGTCTCTCAATATCACCTTCCTATTGTCATACACCTTAGCATTCCCCTAGCACCTCAGCAGGGCAATAACACATTATCATTTCAATAGACATCATCATTTCAATAGTACATTCTCCCCTCAACATGGCAATAGTGCATTATCACATTCACGCTCATATCTACGTCCCTGTCCGTGGCCTGACTGCCACGACTTTATGTGCCTCTGCTGTCCTGCACTGACAGCCTCACTTCTGGCCTATGTGTGGCCTCCGGCCCTATGCTGGCCTATCCCCTGTGCTCATCGAGGTGGCTCTGCGGCCCGTCCTCGACACCAGTCATCACTGGAAAGACTCTCTCACTAGTCTTCTCGACTGCTCCCCTTATGTCCGCCCGATGGGCTCTTATTCACAGGTCCGTTCCGTAGGGCCTTCTAACTTGCAGTGATAGTAATACAGCGCTTTCGCCTCATTCAGACCCCCCCACTACTCACAACAGCACGCTTAACTTACTTGTCCACCGTGAGCCTTTCTTACTCTACACCCGCTCTGTAGCAATCCCCTTAATTGCACTCACTCCACTCGTGACAGTATACATGTTGCAGGAGCAAATATGATGACAAATTTCATCAGCATTCTTGATAGATATACAATGGACCTTCACTGTGTGGAGATGAAATTTCTTACTTTCACATAGCTTCTGTGCAGACATTAGGATGACTACTTCAAGGGTTCAATACTCCATATAAATATAATGTCAATGATTGTTCTGGTGTCTCATGGAATTCCTTAAAATAAATACAGTATATTATGTATTACATTGTTTTCTCCTTAGGTATAAACAAGTTCACAAAGAAATTGCGCAAACCCAATGCTATTTCTAACAATGAATTGTTAGACTTTCTGTCACGTGTTCCTTCAGACAATGAACTGGTGAGTGTTGAAATAAAAATTTATATCCAATACATTTTACAAATTAAAATCACTTTTGTCAGGCAATCGCTCCTGTGGGTTTCAAATTTTCTTTCATTACTCCCCCCCCCCCCCCCCCCCAACAGATACATTTCACAAGAAGAGAGACCACACACAAATTATGTGTTAATTAATGACAGTAGGCACGTTGAGTGTTCATTATAAAACAAGTATTCTGTATCAAATGCACCAGAAAAAAATACTTTCTCTTTAAAAAAAGAAAAGAAAAGAACCAATCTATTATTTTTTTGTGCTTTGAACAAGTCTGTGGCTGCCCTGCATTTGCTCCATAATCATCCTCCATAATCATCCTCCATAATCATCCCCTCCATTCATGTTTTTGCCCCCAGTCCCCCTCTAGCTTTCTTAGTTTTTGCCCCCTTGTCGCCCTTTTCTGCATTTTTGCCCTACTTGGGTATCAAAATTTTCTTTGTTGAATTTGTGTTTGTCAATTTTATATTGTGTTTAGAAATAAAATTCAGATAAACGATATCAACAAAGAGTTTCTTCTTTCACCATGTTTTTTTCTATACTCAACACTTGAGATTATCAAAGAGCAAAATTCAAAAATATTAATTTTTATGGCCAGTGCTAATGGTATATCAACTAAGAAACTTTTATTTATCATTTTTGCCTTGAATATACATGTACTGTATATATATAAATGATACATGTAGTTTACAATGATGTACACTTTTTTTTCTTTCACCATTTCAGCTGCAGTACCGAGAATTACGGCCAGATATACCAGCCAACACAACATCCACAAAGAAAAAACGTTCCTAGCAGGAGACAGGCCTGGTTTCTTTCCAATGTGCCTTTCCCTGTTCAACTTTCAGCTGTTCACTTTTTTCATACCATTTTCTCCAGCTTAGTATACTACTACTATTGATTAGTATGTGGTGATACGGTTACACTTTATAGTCTCTTTCCATTACATAATGTCACACATTGTTGTTTCATTATAACAAATAATATGTCTTTCTTCATTGTTGTTAATTTACAGTGCATGATAGAAAAAGGAGGAACATGGCAGCATTTTTCTTACGTCTGGCTGAAGTAGGCATTGTGATATCTCACATACAGAAGTCTTTGTCAATGGAGGATGCACAAAACAAGTTGTGCTCTTAATGAAGATTAACAAAGGGACCAGGAAGGGACATGGTATTTCCCAGTTAGTAGGAAAGTGGTATGTTTGGATCAGTAATTTGACCTTGCGTGAGATGTTCAGGTTTGACTGAAGTTCATTCAACAATTTATGAGATAGTGTGATAATACAGCTGTAGGTATATTGTTTCAATGTGATTTCCACTTATTTGAGACTAACTTGTCTTTAATTGTCCTGTAGTTCTTTTTCAGATACTTCTTTTAAAGTATAAGGAAACCCTTTTTGTTTTATATAGTGGACAGGCACTTTTTTTTTTCTAATAATTTTCTCATCTTTTGCATTTCCTGTAGTGTTATTAGCTAAAGGTATGGCAAGGAAATTCATGGAGAATGTTTGTCTCAGGTTTACAGAAAGTGTCCATTGTTCCATAATGAACATCTGAATCAGTACATGTACCATCATTTAACTCTTTCTGTCCCAGGCCATTTAGCACCAGATGCCAAGGGACACAACACAGAGCGTAATTCTACTAAGGTGTATATTTTCAAATAGAAAAAATAAATAAGAGTAAAACAAACATAAAGGTCATTTATATTTGTTATGTACCATATTGATGGAGGAAAGCGAAAGTTTTATGTTACATACAATTCAGTGTCATTTGATGTGTCTGCTGCTATGGCCAGGATTTTTCCCACACGAGGTGAAGATACAAAAATGATGATCGGACACCATGTATTGATCAGGACAGAAAGAGTTAATACAACATTTCACATGGTGCAGTAATAGTCTTGCAAACTGGATAAATGCACATCTTATACATGTAGTTTACACTCAGACAAAAAGACCAGTTATAAGACACATGTAGGCTATTGCAAACTTAGGAGTCAGACAACAATCCAAATGGCATTTCCAGGAACTTTGAAAATCTATGGCCAAATAGCCATCATTCACTTTACAATACATACCCGGGTAATCAAAATCATGTACACATGATTGAAATTGGGGGTTATACAGTCCAAAATTCATGTACATGTACATTGTTTTATTCAACTTTGAAAAATTTCCTGTTCAGATTTCCTTTTTGTTGACTTATTTGCAAACAGCTGATACATGTGCTTGTACTAATACATCATGTTGGAGGATATTGTTATTACTGTATATTAACCTACTGAAATTATAAACCTGTGATATCCTTTTTTTTTTCACAAAAGTTTCATTTCTTATTTTTCTTTTGTGTTTTGTTTAAGGAAATCTGAACCAGCTGTCCTCACATCATGGTTGACTTTATAATTGAATCTCACAGTTAAAACTACCTCATTTCATTTTCATGTTTGTTTATGATGGATGTTGCATTCTAATTTTGCATTTTTATTTTTTAATAACTACTCAGTATAAGGGATAAATAAAATTGTTGATTTCTTTTTTTTTTCTTTACAACAGTAAATGCTTCAAGGCCATTGTCCTTTTTCAATACATGTAATGTATGTGGTATTGTATAGCTCACCATCAGTAAAATGTTCTCTTCTGAGATGGTTTTACATGATCTAGATTTGGTAGTCCAAGTGCTGCTGAAGCTGCCATGCAACAGAAAAGAAATACATCACCGCACTGTATTTTGTTATCAGCAACATGGGGTATTGTACTTATGCATGACAGAAGGTTTTGAGCTCTAAACGAAGAGTTTTGTCCATTTATTTGGCTGGGAAAAAAAGGCTAAAACAAATACATGTACCAGGCAAATTCATGTAATAAGATAAACCAGAGACTATGTTTAGCTGCTGCATGTACATACTATACTTTCATCCCTTCACCAGTTCACCAACAAATGTTAGATTTTTATTTGGTTATGCTTGAAACTAGTTAATGAGAAAAGTGAGATGTTCCAATTGATTTAGGTTTCTGTTATGATGTAGACTATTTTTATTCAGTTGTCCTTTAAACCCGTTTTGCCCCATTTTTTATACACCATTCAATTTCAGTGACATTCCAAGATCACACACAGGTTGATTATACATGCTTTCCCTTTACAGGGAATAAAAATTCTGAGTTGATTTGTTGTGTGGTTATCAAAATTTTTCAGCATAATCTAATTTATTTTTTTCACAGCAGCTGAACAGCAAATAACGTTGTTTTTCTACACTGCTGTTGATATTTTCTTTTTTCATTTTCTTGCAATATTCACCATTCCATTATTGAGAATTTATTCATTGTGATCATGGCTGAAAAGGAAAAAAGCTGTCCACTGATGTGCAGGAGTGGTCAGGGGGAAATATGTAGGAGATTAAGTAAAAATTGTATCTGACCCTAATTTTTTTTTTTGCCCTGGATCTGCATATTGCAGTATATTTCTTTCACTTCAGGAAAAAGCTTGTTGGTTTTCTTCTGTTTTTGTTTTGTTTTGTTAGGTGCCCTTATGTTGCATTGCCAATCAAGAGATGATCTGATCTGAAGAGCACTTCATACATCATGTACATGATGTATATTTTTGGATATATTCCTAGTACATGTATGTATCTCATTGCTGATACAGTGATTCTCCAGACATTTTTCATGAATACTGTTTATTAAAAGATCAGAGGCCAAACAGTACATGTTTTTTCCATCTAGCAAAGCAGGTGCTCAGTCCATTCAGAACTGTCTAGTACATACAGTACATGTATATGTATAGGTCTGTAATATTACTAAAGCGAAGCAGTCTTCTGATCCAGAGCATGTGGCTGAGTTTGATGCCAGTTGTATTGCACATGGTCTTTAAAGAGTGTTTGACTGATTTTACAGACAAAATACCACTGATATTTTATTTTTTCAACATACATTATCATGAGTAAAAAGCATAATGTTCCTCGTGTATGATGTTGCAAAATACAGATGTATAATAGATACATGTATATAATGTGAGTTTCACTTAAACAGCTCTTACTTTTGTAGAAATATTGCAGGACTGCCAACACTAATAGACAAGATCATTTTTAACATGCTCAAGTAGGCCTACTTCTGTGTTGAATTTTACAATTATTTGTATGGACTACATGCAAGTCAATTCTAGCATATTTCTACATTTCAACAAATGATTGATGGAGTAAGAAATGCATAATTACTTGTATATATTCTTGCAGTTTCCCCGATATGTGACTTCATGCACATGAATATGAAAAGGCGAAGTCAGTGTGGCATGATTTGAAATTCTAGCATTATTATACTACGGGCAATAGTTTAAGGGAGGTAACTCAATAAATGTTTAGCATGCCTTCACAGATTGCTTGATGTTAGTTATGTCCCCTAGACCAGGTATGTCAAACAAAGTTCCCGAAGGGCCACATGGGTCACATTATTTCATCATGGGGGCCACACACGGCAAATATTTGCACACAGTACTCTATACTACTAATTGAAGTCATTGAATAAAATTTACTGCAGGATATTTTGTTACTTAATATGCACATACAATATGTATACGAATGTTTCAGCAGCATTCATGAACACAAACTAATAAAATAGTTTGATGAAAAAAATTAAAGACATAGTATTTTCGTATTTTGCAACAGCAACAAAAACATAGTTAAAAGAACACAACAGTTTAAAACTGAAACATTTATTTGCTACTATTCAAAATGTTTTAGTGTTTTGTCCTGAGGTTTAACACCTTTTTTGGCTGACAATTTTTGGTATGTCCGGCTGAAGTGTCTGTGCAGTTCCGACTTTGATCAAAGATGTCAATGCTGATTAGTCAGCCTTGTTCTCTGAGAGGTTTTTGTTGATTTCATGAAAGAAAATAGCTGCTCACACACATAGGCAGAACCAAACATTGCCATTTATATAACGAAAAAATACGATAAAATATATAAAATTTATATTACGAAAATAAAATGTGCTCGCACTGTAGAAACCTTTACGAGGGCCGCAACTTTGCTTTTAAAGGGCCGCATGTTTGACATGCCTGCCCTAGACGTCATCGAAGCAATGTCAACTGTAGGCAGATAAATTTGCTGGTAAAAGACGGATGTACTATTCTCACGAATTATTCTAATACATGTAGTTGTGCTCATCAGCTGTAAAAGTTATAGGAAATAATTGTTGCTTAATACTGCATTTATTGTTAAGCAGTTCTCGGTTTTGTACATAATGATGTGAACTCATTGGCGTATTTCGATGGTGGCAATATTAATTTCTCTGCTGTGTTTGAACGTGTTGCAACAGGAGTAATTATTTGTATACACATACCAGTGGCCGCATTATATGTACTTGTCCAGTTGTGGTTCAGGTTCACCTACATGTAGTTTACTTGGATACGTACATGTAAATACAAATATATCTCCAGACAACAGAATTAAAGTTTCTACATAATTTAAACATGCACAGAACAATTTTCAATACACATGGAATGTCGGTGCAATATATTTTCATGTCCCTGGATCCCAATAAGATATGTTCAGAACAAAGAACTAGATCTAGTACTTGTATCAGTTTTGAGTAACTATTATGAATAGACAAGGAAACATAAAATGTACTGGGTTTTTTTTTGTCTCAAATCATAGTGCATACCAAATACATGTACATGGTGTGGATGTACATGTACATGTATTTATTTCTTATCAAATAAAAATTTGCACTGGTACGTAAAACTTGCCTGTCAGTGGTGTCATCCCAATGTACATGTTGTATCATTTTTTTCAATGTGTAAAGTGCAAATATTAGTTATTAGATATGCAGTAATGACAGAGCAGTGTTTTCATCTTCACTTTTTCTTTTGAAATCCATTGTGTGTCAACTTTGGCCACACCACGTAAACAATCTTCTTTTCAATTTAAAGAAAAATACATGTATACAATATGTACATGTATTTTCGTTTCTTGAATGGGAAATTAAAGATGGTGGGGATATAAAAACATTCCCAGGTGAATAGACTGTATACAGCTATTATTTTATTGGTGCACTAGTCTGTCACTCATTTGTATTCTAGTTAATTTTTAGCACAAAAGCTTTTCTGAATTTAGAAGGGATTTGTGGTTTAACCCTCAATTGCCCTTGGCTGCCTGTGGTCTAGAGGAACTGTTAAGTTCTTTTGCCCTCTCCCCTCCCCAACACTGTTGAATTTTTTTCGACTCAGTTTTCAATTGATCTTCGTAAACCAACAAAGCCCTTCTGAGCAACAGCACTTACGTTAAAACTGAAAGTAAGCTGAAGAGCATGTGTTGAAACTGCTTACTATGTCCAGCAAACAACAGCTCAGAAGGCATGAAATGGCACTAATGGTGTGGCTTGCCTTCTGAAATCGTATTAGTTGTTTGCATGCATTTTTAAAATTTACTGCTGGTTGGGGCAGTTGGGACACTGTTGAGGAGGATATTAAGGGGGCTTGTAGAGACCCAAAATATGAAAAGAAACAAAGGGCTAAACCCTAGAGAAGCTTTTGTGTAAACCCCAGAGAAGCTTTTGTGTAAACCCTAGAGAAGCTTTTGGCCTTTGCATTCATTTTAATTTAAATTTTTAGAAAAATAATTCAATTTTTGACAGCAACGTTATTCATCGTTTTCATGGTCAGTGCTATCCAAATCCAGGTTGTACGCATAATTGAAATGCAGACAAAATTAAAGGGTGGTCGAAACTAGTGACCTTTTTTTCATGTTTCTTGTATATATATCTACATGTAGTTTAAACAATGCATACTTAACTACTACAAGTACAGCTGTAGAGATATACTACTGAGTTGTAGCTTTTAGCATCATTGTGGTTACTACTGTTAGTACACAGCAGAAGTAAAGCATTGTCACCAGACAGCTGGCATGATTAAAAGATGTCCAGTGCTATTTTGCTTCTATGTCATACAAGGAATAGAAGACTAGAAGATCAGTATATGTACTGAAGAGATCAAGATTCAGCTTTATACTGTAAATCCATTTGATATCAGATGTTGCTCCTACTCCTAAAGCTGTATTTGAGGACTGAGAGATACCCAGACAGTAGAACTAGAAGTGCTTACAAAATACATGTATATTGCATAAATTTTATGTGGCTGGAGTGCAATGTTTAAGATTCCTAAGAATACATCTATATATATACATGTATACAACATGTACAGTTCACTTTGTACAAGCTAATACTCTATAATAAGTACCTGTGCATGTATGTTTAAATACATGTGTCAATCTACAGATGGCTACATTTCCACCAAAAGGCAACATCAGAATTGAAACTGGAAATACTGCCATGGGTTTGTGGAGCTAATAACATGAAAAATTTGACTGTCCCCATTTACAAGCATTTGTTTCAACTAAACTCACATACTGTTGGTGTAATTCTCTAACAATCTTACGAAAAAGTGCTTTTTATATTAATTTACAAAATTTTACAGCAGAGTAAAAATCTACATGTAGGCTCTATTTGTTTCCTTCACTGAACAGAATTGAATCATTGGGTATTTGCTTAGAGAAATGTTAGTTTAGAGTGATTTGCCTGAGCCACAGTAGTCCAATTTTTTGTTACTGGACATGTAATGCATCTCGTAAATTCTTTTTGGAACGAGAAAGAACGGTCCACAAAAAGTGAAGTTAGACGGTCAGGGAATTACATGTTCACTGACGATACTACAGTAGTTCATGGTCTTGAAAATTTAATTGTAGAAGCATTACACAGAGATCATAAAGTGAAGGTTTAGATGGGTACCGGCCAATATTTAATTATTTTGTAGCAAAGCAAAGACTATGAATGAAGCAGTTTACTGAAGTAGTACACCCAGTACAAATACATGTACTTATATAGCTTGAAACTGCATAATTCATCTGACATGTAATGTGCAACATTGTCCCATTACATGTATGTATCATGCAGCATGTCAGTTTGCCTTTCAAAGCTGTTGCCTCCTTGCTTGTACATGTGTATTTTCATGCTTCAGAGTAGAAGTTTTTTTTTGTTTTTTTATGGGCTGTGGTGGAAATGTAACCAATCATGCAAGGAAATTCCAGAATTGAATCTCAGAATGTTTCCAGTCTAAGTAGAAAGCCTAAGCATTTTTGTGATTGCTTAGAGGTAATTGTATCATGAGTGTAGGAGTTGAAACTCGTTAATCTTTCTTCCCCCTTAAGGCCTGTTTACACTGGTAGGTTTTAGGAGTAGAAAAACGGAATCGAGGCAGTGGGGGAAGAACTCTCTTAACTTTCCGATTTTTGCTTTCCGATTTCCCCCTCGAAACGCGGCTTGTTTACACTGGTCCGTTTTCTGAATGAGAAGCGATGCGCATCGTTTGTTTTGGTCATGTGACTGGGATGGACGCTCGCGTGGCGGCCGCTGGCCTCTCGCTCGTTGAGCGAAGGAATTTGTCGGTTCAGCTTTTCAATGAAATGTATGAATGTGAAATTAATCAGATCTTTCGAGGCTTTTATCATTCGCTAAAATTCCAAGGGCTTTAGTTCTCGCCTGTTTGTTATGATACATGGGCAATTAAGTATCCCATAGACAAGCTCTCGCCTTCAAAATGTTGTGGTGAAAGTTTCTTCGATAGTTCAGCCGAACGCCATTTTACACCCAGGCGGTTGTCACGTGACACATAACCTTTCCGAAATCGGAATGAAAATAGGAATGGTCCTATTCCAGTTTTTCAGGGGGAAATAGGTAAGGGTCGGATTCCATTCCGATTTCGGAACAGTGTAAACGCAACAAGCTTTCCGCTAGATTTCCTTTCCTTTTTTCTATTCCTAAAACCTACCAGTGTAAACAGGCCTTTAGGACAAGGGAGCAGTAAGTTTTGGCATTTTTGTAGTAACAGTGTGTACTTATTAAATTACAGTAAAGCACTGTGAATTTTAAGTAATGTCAGTACCAATAAAAAAGAACAAAAATTACATTTAAACATCTCAGTTTATGACAAATCAGATCAAAAACTGCACTTAAGATACATAAAGTGTTAGCAATATTCATAAAAATTCTTCACATTTACGTTGTAAAAAGAGAGGAAACTGGCAACATTCATACTGACGAATGATATTGATGTGTATGTTTTTTACATTATTCTGTATTTCAGCGACTGTGCGTTCTGTTCATGTACCCAGTAAGTTAATTCCTTCAGTTTGTGCTATGCGGTCCAAGCAGTTGTAGTGCAGTCATAGAATTAGTGTACCTACCAACATTAAACCGGACATTTAAAACTATGGTGGAAAGTTAGGATGCTACAGTGCCTTTTCTTGAAATGGATCCTCACTTATCATGCTTTTTTTAACTAAGTTCATAAGCAGCTTTCATAGGTGTCCTGAAGCTAAAGTGGTTGACTGAAGTTTACAATACATACTATCATTCACACGAAATACACCCACAATTTTATTTTTGTTTGCAGTTCTATAGCCATTCCTTACAAATTGTTTGATTTTTAATATGTGTATTTCATCGCTGCAATTAATATTATTTTTATCTTTTCCAGAACACAACTGAATGAAATGTTGCCTTGACTTAGAAAGAATCAAGAGCCAAATTGTCTGTAGTACTAGTAGCATAAATGTAAAATTGCTGAAAAATGAGAAAGTTGAAAGCCCAAATTGAAAACTTGGGGACAAAATGACATTATTTGGAAATTGTTAAATGTTGTTGGACTCACTCAATAATTGTTTGTAAATCTGTAAAGATACATTGCATATTGACTTCCACTACTTCCAGGTTCAGAGATACCTTCATATTGTATGACAACCATGATTGGAAGGCATAATTTCTTAGTGATCAATACAATGAGCCAGTTCAGCATTGATCATTGCATAATTGAAAAATCTGTATTTTGTAAGTTTTGACAACATTGTAGTTAATGAAATTTGCTTGAATTCTGTGGGAAATCATACTCATTTTGTGACTACATGTATAGAAGATATATCACGTGCATAGCTTTGAAATATGGTGTCAATTATTTCAGTTGAGCTTGTGTAAGGAGATAAGTTTCACCTTACATCAACACTATCATTAGAGGGTGATGGGTTGAGCCCGTTAAATTATTATATGCCTTGTGCAACTGCAGTGAATTGTATATCTTTCATGTAACAGATTTGCTCAATTTGAATTCCATAAAAATTTGAGCAACAGATGCTCCACAGTGTAATTTTTTTCCTTTTGTAAAACAGTTCAGACCAAATCCCAACACATTCTGTGGGAGTGAAATGAGTGAATGTATGAATGGATTACCTTGAATTTTAACTTTCATATCTTTACATCAATCAGTGCTTATTATTTAACACTGAATAAACTCAGTTTCAACAACTACATGAATTGAAGTTTTGTTTTTGTTTGTGACTTGATAACCTTTGGAACTTACACTTTTTGAATTGCTTGGTGAGAATATATTTTTAAACAAGGTTATAATGGGGCCCTTAGGGATTGGTTTATACTGAAATAATGTTTAAAAAGACCAGGCTGCCGAAGTTAGTGGCAACATGTGAACGAGTTCACTCAACACAGGACGTGAGTTAATGTTTGCAGTGGACAAGAATAACTTAACATAAGCTGTACAGTCTTACATTAAAACATGTCTCATGCACACTGTTCTTTAAAAATGTAAGGAAAACTCAACAACTTAAATAATTATAATCATTTTAATTACAGAGGAGAAACCAAAAAACAATACATTCTACTTGTGTTGCTGCTGTTGAGCATGTTGGTGTTCCCTTGTTTGTTGGGCCTTCCTCTGCTTCTGAAGGAGGACTTGCAGTTCTTCTCTCTTTCTCTTACCTCTAATGTGAGTTCCCAACTGAAAGAGTGAAATGAACATTTTAACATTACCATTGAACCAAAAGGCAAAACTCAGAAAACTGATATAATAACTACAGAATCAAGACAAAAAAAAAATGCCACACTGGCAAAAATAACTGACTACAAATATGAAATTCACCACCAACATGAGCATTACCAACTGAACTTGTTTACACACTATTTACGCATACAAGGGGCATGTCTCCCTTGGTTCATAATCATATTCAGATTCCAAAATCTATGGGACCTCTCAGACCCAGACTCTCACCATGGGGCCTGTCAGACCCAGTTTTCATGATAGTACCAGTACTATATTGGGGGTTTGGGCCTGGTAGGGCCTACAAGCGCACAATAGGAATAGACCAAAATGATGGTTAGTGGTCACTCATTCCCCAACTTTCATGAAGAAATGGTAGTCCTGATAATTATGTTGCACCACTTTAGGAGGATAGTCCAATTTTCAGAAAGGCAAGAAAGGCAAGAAAAAAAAACAAGTGTGAGAAGAGGTCTCTGCTGTCTTTTTTAAGGATCATCACTCTTGCCACTTGCGCCTCTCTTTCCTTGTTTTGATTTTTTTTTCTTTTTTTTTTCTTGTTCTGTCATTCTTCTTGGACTGTTTGGCCTGGTGCCTGACAAGACAAGGAGGAGAGGCAAAGTCAGATGGTTTCTACCTGAGTTGATTAAGAGAGAAGTGGGCTTGGGGTGGTGTATGCTGGGTTTGGCAAATGTCATTACTGCAACTTTTGCCGTTTTATTTCCTTGTGTTGTTTTTAATTTAAAATTTGCCTCTGTTCAGCATGGGAATGGTTTGTTTTATTTATATTTCCCTTGCTAAAAAGCTTTGTTATTATTATTAGTTAAGGGGGGGTGCGGGTCCTGGAGGCGATTTTTGTTATTATGAGAAATAGACAATTTTAACTATTATAATCGAATTCAGGATGTCTGAATTAGCAGGAAAAAATGTAAAAAAAATTTGTTTGTCATATTGTTGCCATGGTAGCGCCGCCATCTTGGATTTTGAGTCCCCAAAAAGTACCAAATTCAATATAGATAGGCTTCGCCAAATTTTACTGGATTTATTTGAAACTTCTCTTATGTCTTATTCAATCCAATTAAAAACTTTATACAGAAGGGAATTTTGATATCTTTGACAGATCTTTTGTTATAAATTTTTGAAAATGGTAGGTAGCGGAATTCCATTTTTTTCTAATTTTCTATCCCAAAAAAAAAAAATGAAAAGTTAAATTTCCTTCTGTATGAAGTTTTTGATTTGTTCAAACATGTTAGCCAAATTTTATACCAATTGGTCAATAAATAAAAAACTAGTTCACAAATCACTGATCAAAAGTGCAATCTCGAGAAAATCGCATTTGAAAGTTTTTTTCAATAAAAATGTTATTGAAACGTGTTACACATGGCTAAAGTCATCATTACTGGTGTGCTGAGCCTCAACAATGATTTCCAAACCACCAATGGCTTATGACAGATGTGTACGGAGGACTAGGGGTTTTGATAGCAACACTAAGATGCTATTTAGGGCTAATAAAAAAATTTTGCAGCCCAATGGCATGATTCTTGTGCCTTTTTCTTGACCCCCTACCTCACTAAAAGGCATATTTCAGGGTTATAAACATTCAAAATTGACATTTGGTTAGTAAAATAGTGTTCCTAAATGGATAAATTAACCCAAAAGTACAAAATCGCGATATCGGTATTTTTAAGCCTAATTTTGATTTCAGGACCTTAAACAAAGATGCCAGAAGCCTTCAAAAATTTCCTGAACTTTTCAGGATTCTAAACAGTTACGGAACTGAAAAGTCGAAATCACATACACTACAAGGGTATATTATTATTAATACACAATTCACTTTTAAAAATTATTGTTGTAACATGGATCAGGAGATGTAGAGGATAATGTGAAAACAGTGATTCCATCTGATAAGTTTTTTCACCTAGTTTTCTCTCCTGGTCACACTGTTAATTTGAATAGTGCCAAAAGGGGATTGTGATGTATGGTAAAAAGCTGTACATTCTATTATGAACAGACAAGCAGTAATGTATGACAGAATTCTTTCTTTTGCCTCTGGTGCATCTTTCAGACTAACCTCCATCACTCATTTTCCAGAATGAATTCAATCTATATCTCAGAGTTGGTAACCTGAGATTCACAGAATAGTACATGTATTTGGAAGATCAAAAACTAGTATTTTTGAACGAAAAATTAGTATTTTCTGAAAACACAGAAATCTTAACCCACGGTAAACCAGAAATGTAACTTCAGAGGAAAGGTACACTCTGTATGCGAATGTGGAATCCTGTGTCTGGTAAATTATACAAGACGTATCCTAAAAATTAATTGACAAAATACAATAACAGCATAATGATAGTATTAGGTAGTCCAAACTGAGTTTTACTTTTTATCAGATCTCACCAGTTATTGTCTAATCTGATGGAGTTTGCCTTTCCAAAAATTTTGATACCGAATTTATTATTCTGGCTTCAAGATTATGAAAGGTATGGCATTTTCAAAAGTGAAAAAACACCCCGAATTTGCTCCCTTTTGCAAATTACACGATAGTCCAACTTTGACCGCCCATAAAATGACAATTTATTGAGTCACGGCACTAAAAATTCTCAGTATGCAAGTCAAGGGGGTATACATTACGTTTAATTTTTCTCGAGGGGTACAAACATATTACAAGCATCTTATTTTACTTTCTTTAGTCAGCAAACTTCACTCCATGTCATCTTTCTGTGAACTCTTTCAGGGGAGACAAAAAAAATTTTTTTTTTTTTTTTAAATTGAAACCGTGTCGCCATTGACTTAGCACTGCATGTCAGACAAAGGTGGCGAAATCAAGCATTGAGTGGTTCTATAAAAATAGTCAGTGCTTCGCACCGAAACATGCCCCATGTCTGATCTTGGCACCCCCTTATAATATAATGGCTGAGGTTTATTTGCATATAATTTTGATCCTGATCTATATAAGTTTCCGCTAGTTTCTTGGTCTACAACTTTTTAACAAATTATTTTCAAAGGAATTTTAACTTCAAAGAAGATGAAAAATACATTGAATTAAACCTCATTTATCTGGCTTCCTGTGTGAGTTATTTTCAAACATGTGCGTTACATCGGCACGACGCTCTGCGACCCTTTGTTATGAGGGGGTCAATTCGGTACGCGCAGCTCAGAGCGAAACGGCAAGACTATGCCCTGTTCAAGCTATAAAAACACACAGCTAAACACATTAAACAATACAAAAGGAAGTATATTTTGTCAGAAAAGGATCGAACTATTTTGATGTAGAATACATGGTGTTTCACATAAATACACAGCAGTAATAGCCTTGTAATAGGTAGTCCAAACTGAGTTTACTCACCAGTTATTGTCTAATCTGATGGAGCTTGCTTTTCTAAGAATTTTGATACCAAATTTGTCATTCTGGTTTAAATGGCATTTTCAAAAGTGAGCACGAAGTGTCAGAAAAAGGTGACGAAATTAAGCAAACAGTCGGCGCCGAAACATACCCTAAGTCTAATTTTGGCACACCCTAAAAATACAAAGGCAGAGGTTCATTTACGTATAATTTTGATCCTGATCTATTAAAGTTTCCGCCAGTTTCTCGATCAACAAACTTTTCAACAAACGATTTTTAAAGGTATTCCATGTTAAAACAGGATGAAAAATACACTGAATTAAACCTCCTTTATCTGGCTTTCTGTGTGAGCTATTTTCAAACACATGCGCTACATCAGCGCGACGCTCCGCAATCCTTTGTTATGAGGGGGTCAAATCAGTGTGCGCAGCTCAGGGCGAAAATGGCAAGACTGTCTTGTTCAAGCAATAAAAACACATGGCTACACACATTGAACACTACAAAAGATAATAATACTTTGACAGAGGAAGAATTGAACTTTATTTTGATGTAAGATACACGCCGTTTTACATAAACACACAGCAGTAGTATCCATGTATTGCTGACCTAAAATAATGCCAAAACGGGATTTCACCCCTTCAGCGGTGCCGTTTGGACTACTTACTTGTAATGTTGGCCTAATATTATGCCAAAAACGGGATGTTGCCCCTTTAGCGGGGCAGTTTGGACAACCTAATAGTATACTCAGGGTTCATACAGTCTTGACTCCAGAAATTTCCATAGGTTTCCGTAGGCTCAATTAGATTTCCACAGCTAAATGCGGCTTTTCCGTGCAAATTCCACAAACTTCATCAAGATGTCTAATGTACCTCTTCTCACAAGAGGTTCAGGGGTATGGATGTGTTCAAAATAAACATTCGGTATTCTACATTTTTAAATAGTAAAACAACATCAACCATTTGGGGGGGGGGGGGGGGGGGGGGGGGGTTCCAGATACTGAGCACTACGAGTACTATGAGACCCATCTGACAAATAAACTCATGTTAAATGTTTCTCCCCGAATCACGATAGAGATTTGTCTTACAATTAAACGGAATTTTAAAAAACTTAAATCAATATGGCCACCATATGCAGGGTAGAAAGGCAAAAGATCTGCTATGCTATGCCATGTACGAAATTCCGTTAATAACATCAGATAGACTATGAAATTAATTTTGAGTACATGTATTGTACCCAAGAAAATTGATTTGGTAATAGCAAAACCGTAACACCCACAGCATCATAAGTTACGTTGACCTACCGTACAGCAGCAAAATTTGTGTATAATGCGAGATACTTTGTACAGTCAGGCATTACAAGGCCAGTTGGGGGGCGCCTAAGACACAAGTGCAAGATTTTACAGATTTAATTACATGTATTTCTATTCCACCAACACTTCCATCCCTAATATCAGATGCACTCATTTTCAGGTGTTATTCACCACACGGGACGATCAAACGATCAAAAGAATAAAATTTGTGGTGCAGTATGAATTGGGGAAAGAGCAACCCGACGGTCTTCTTGTAGGCATGATGCTAGGGGTCAGGAAAGATCACAATATGGTCCATGGATTTTTGGTGCGCAGGAGGTCGTGACTTTTGTTTTTTAAGCAACTCTTTACTGATCCTTGTGATGAACTGTCAACATCTAAATTGTCTAATATCGCAGTAAGTGATGGCTACTTAGTTCCAGAACGACATCGCATATTGGAAAAGTATGGTATCCAAGAATCCGTATTTTCGAATTCGTACTGTCACTTCAAAATTGTACTCCAATATTTTCAGCCGAAATTCGTATAAAAATACGAAAAACCATACGTATGGGTTGGCATATCTAAAGTCTCCATGCGACAGCCACTTTTCACTGATTCTTGATATCTTGATATCAATGTCTGTGATGTTCTTCCAATCATTTCCTTCATCATCATCATTGCCTTTCTCACCCTGGATCAGGGTATAGGCCACCAACAAACACCTTCCATCCCTCTCTATCATGGGCCAGCCTCTTTACATTATTCCAAGTCTTTCCGCTTCGTTGCACATCATTTTCTCTGGCTCTTCTCCACGTTCCGCGCGGCCTTCCTCTTGATCTCTTGCCCTGGGGATTCCAGTCCAATACCTTCTTCGTGATGCTGTTTCCTGGCCTCCTGAGAGTGTGGCCGATCCATCTCCATCGCCTCCTACCAATTTCCTCTCTGACTAGGTTCTGTCTTGTTCTTTTCCATACAATTTCATTGCTGACCTTGTCTGTCCATCTGATCTTAAGTAGCTTCCTCAAACATCTGTTGATGAAAACTTGGATTCTCTTTATGCAGGCCTGGGACGCATTCCAAGTCTCACATCCATACAACAGGACTGACTTCACGTTCGAGTTGAATATCCTCAGCTTTGTTTTTAGAGATATATCCTTGGTTCTCCAAATCTTGCTTAAGGATGTGAAAGCTGCCTGTGCCTTTCCAATTCGTGCTTTGACTTCTGCCTCTGTTCCTCCCTTATTGTCAATGATACTACCAAGATAGCAGAAGGACTCTACATCTTCCAGTGGTTGATCTCCTACTGTGACTTGTTCGCTTAGGGGTGCAACAATTTTTAGGACCTTCGACTTCGCGGGATGTATCCTCAATCCAATAGATTCTGAAATTTTGTTTAGAGCTGTAGTCTTTGCTTGCATCTGGTCGTGTGTGTGCGACAATAGTGCCAAGTCATCTGCAAAATCTAGATCGTCCAGCTGTGTCCATGGGGTCCATTGTATGCCATTTCTTCCTCCATTGGTGGTTTCTTTCATAAGCCAATCAATCACCAGGATAAACAGAAATGGGGACAGCAAACAACCCTGCCTAACACCAGCCTTGATATCAAAGCTGTCAGTAAGCTCACCATCATGTACGACTCTGCAACTTGTCCCCTCGTACATGCTCTTGATAAGATTCACCATCTTCTCTGGGATTCCATAATGTCTCAATATTCTCCACAGTGTTTCTCTATCGATGCTATCAAAGGCCTTCTCGTAGTCAAGGAAGTTCACTATCAGTTGGGAGTTCCACTCTAGCGACTGCTCTACTATGATTCTCAGCGTGGCGATCTGGTCGGTGGTTGATCGATTACTCCTGAAACCAGCTTGCTCCTCGCGAAGTTTTTGGTCTGTTGCATTCTGTATTCGCTTGAGAATAATCCGATTGAAAACCTTTCCTGGGATGGAGAGAAGTGTGATTCCTCTGTAGTTACTACAATTGCTGAGGTCCCCTTTTTTTGGGAGCTTCACGAGGTGTCCTTCCTTCCAGTCCTTTGGAAACTTGCCTCCGATCCAAATCCTCGAGAATAGTGAGTGCAGACCCTCTGCAGCCCCAGCAGCATCTGCCTTCAGCGCCTCTGGTGGGATCTGGTCTGGTCCAGCTGCCTTGCCTCGATTTAACTGCTTTATGGCATCATTAATCTCTGCTTTAGTCGGAGGGTCGCAACTGATCGGTAAATCATTTCTTGCGGGTAGAATGTCGGGTGGGTTGCTTGGTGGAGGTCTGTTCAAGAGGCTGTTAAAATGTTCTATCCATCTTTTTGCCTGAGCTTCCTTTCCAAAAATAGCCTTCCTGTTGTAATCCTTGACAGGAACTTCAGGTTTTCCATATTTTCCAGCAAGAGTCTTTGTAGTCTGGTAGAGGATCCTCATGTGTCCTCCGGTTGCTGCCTTCTCTGCTTTCTCTGCTAACATTCCTATGAACTCCTCTTTGTCTTTTTTAATTGATTTTTTGACCTCTTTAGCTGATGCTCGGTACTCTTCCTGGTTACCAACTCTTGAGCTTCTTGTACGACTTGCATTTACCCGTTCTTTTAGGTCTCTTCTTATCCTTATCAAGTCCAGTGATTTTTGACTGATCCATTCCTTGTGTTCCACTTTCTTTTCCCCAATAACATCCTGACATGTCGATGTAAATACTCCTTTTACCTTAGCCCAGTGAGTCTCCAAATCTACTGTCTCTTCGAGGTCAACAAGGGGTTTGAATCTATTCCTCAGTGTCAGCTGGAACTCTTCCTTCTTGTCTCCATCCAGAAGGCTCACTTGAAACTTTCTCCTCTTTGTTCCTGCTCTGGTACCTTGTTTCTTGAGGCGGAGTTTGAGTCTTGCCAGCAGCATGTGATGGTCAGATCCAACATCTGCTCCTCTCTGTACTATGACATCCTCTAGTGAGCGTCTGAATCGTCGGGTGATGCAAAAGTGGTCAATCTGATTTTCAGTTACTCCATCCGGTGAAATCCAAGTGGCCTTATGGATCCTCTTGTGTGGGAATACTGAACCTCCAATCACATAGCTGTTAAATGCGCAGAAACTTGCAAACCGCTCTCCATTCTCATTCATTTGTCCTAAACCATTGCACCCCATAATGTCCTCATACCCTGTATTGTCCTGTCCTATCTTGGCATTGGCGTCTCCCATTATAATGTTCACATCTTTTCTTGGCAATGTGTCAACTATTTCCTGAAGCTGGTTGTAGAAGTCGTCCTTGTCCTCATCGGTTGCTTCATTTGTTGGGGCGTATATCTGCACAATGTTCATGTTGATGTTCTTGTTCTTAGTAGTAAATGATGCCAATATAATTCTCCTTCCATAGGGTTCCCATCCCCTCAGTGACCTCTGGGCGTGCTTGCTCAAGATGATCGCTACTCCTTCTGTATGCTTTTTGTCCTCCCTTCCAGAATACAAAATCTTTTCCCCAGTATTAAGTTGTTTCAGTCCGGACTGTATCCAGCGGGTCTCGCTAACTCCAAGTATGTGCAGTCTGTATCGCCTCATCTCCATTGTAACCTGGGCACTCTTTCCTGCTTCATACATGGAGCGGACATTCCACGACGCAATCCGGAGTGACTTGCTTGATGAAGGAGCAGTCGGGCCAGTGGCGTCCTTTCGGCTTTGTCCATTGTCCTTCATTGAATCTACAGGTGCAGATGCTCCCCCTTCTCCCAAGATAAAAGACTGATTTGAAGTATTTGCTTGTGTTTCTGTAACTGGTTTATTTTTACAGGGTGGGTAGTTGGCCCACCGCCAACTGGCTCTTCTCGGGAGACCAGGACCTTTGCACCTTTAGTCGCCTCTTACGACACGCAGTATCACGTCAGATGTATTCTCTGCTGTCCCTCTTCTACAAGAGAGCCCCGCATCTGCACGGGCGAATCATTTCCTTCACTGTATTGTAAATCCACAATGCAAGTCAAAGCAAATAAGCCAATATAGTGAGTATAGATCTCTACACTACACATTCCAATTTGAATAAACACAACGCTGCAACAGGAAGTAGACACACCATGCGTGTGCAAATCTGAACACCAGACAGGGGAGTTTACTCCAGAAATAATTTACCCTTCATCCTCATGTCCTTTCAATTTTAATTCGCAATCTTTGTCCTTTGCAATCTTTAGCAGCATTCTAATCTTCAGACAAGATTTCACACTTCAGCAGACATGGTGTCACTGAGATTTGCTGAGCATGTCTGGAGATTGCATAATTTCCAGAATTCCAGAAAAGTGCCATCTCTGATTAAAGGTTGCACCCCTGTTTAGGTGCAGAAATGGAAGTTTTGTTTATTGCTTCTGTCTCTGCTGTGTTCAGAGTCGATCGTTTGCTTTTTAATTTTCATCCCCTCCCCAGGGTTGGGAGGGTGTAGCAGTAAATATAGTGAAATGGCCAAGCTATGGCACTGTAATACTGCTTAGGGAAATGGGATGTGGAGCTAAAGTAGAAGTTGGGAGATAGAAGACATGGGGTGGAGGGTGCTGGGGGAGAAAGGCAGGTATTATAAGGTGATAAGGTGGTCTAGAGGCAAGGTGCTCGCCTCTCATGCCAAGGGTCCCGGGTTCTAAACCCGGGCAGTGCAGGCATGTTGGAAATTGGATTTTTCTCATATTTTCAAGTCCCTGGTCCTATTGGGGGGTAGGATCGAGTACCTAGTCTTCTCGGATAAGGACGAAAAAAATCGGAGGGCCCGTGTGCACGTTAAAGATACCTTGGCAGTTGGAAATCGTAAAGAGCAGGCCGAAAGGCCGCTGCCCAGGCAAAATTGAAAATTGAAATTAATAGATTAAAAGTTATCCATATCATTCCCCCCCCACCCCCCCCGCCAGAATTTATTATTCATTATTAAATAAATATTGTTATTAATAAATATTCAAATATTATTTGAGTTGTGTGTTGTGTGAACTAAAGCGTGTTACCTTATCTCGTGAATCCCACAAACTCTGTCTCGGTAGGAAAGTGGTGTAGCTTTTATACCATAAATTTGTGCCAGGTATTGGCTGCCAAGTTGACTAATGTACGCCACAATACTCCCCCTCTAGTTATGGAATAACGTAATCTTGCAGGAGTCGTTTGGGAAAGCGGACTTGTCGTCCTAGCTGTGTGACGTTTTGCTGCTGTCGAATGTTTTTGTCGGTACATATTGTACTTGATGCTGGTTGTTGTGGGTGGCCACTAGCGTGCGTGAAACGTTTGGTTTCCGCTAGGGGTTGCTGTCGCTCTGTGTAAGCGGCTTTGAGTCGGTCAATGGAAACGAACTCAGCGCGTCCATTTCGAGAAAGTTTATAACATTTCTTATTTCTCGATAGTACAAGAAACGGACCGTCGTAGGTGGGTTGAAGAGGTTTTCTTACAGCGTCGTGCCTTACGTAGACATGTGTTGCTTGCGGCAGGTTGTAGTCAATATGACTGTTGCGCTGTTGTACTCTAGTGGGGGTGGCAGTGATGCGGTTCATGTGTTGTCGCAGTCTGCTAACATATGATGTTGGGTCTTCAACTGGTTCTGGAGATGTCTGAACGAAATCTCCGGGGACTCTCAGTGTAGAACCATAAACCAACTCCGCTGCAGAACATTGTAGGTCTTCCTTTAGGGTGGTTCGGATTCCAAGTAGGACGAGTGGGAGAGTTTCGGTCCATTTGTCAGTTTCATGGCACTTGAGTGCTCCTTTGAGGTGACGGTGAAACCGTTCGATAATGCCATTTGAAATGGGGTGATAGCTGGAGGTACGAAGTCTATGAGTGCCAAGAATTTTCATCAGACTGTACCAGAGATTCGATTCGAATTGCCGTCCTTGATCAGTTGTGATCGTATGTGGTACTCCGAAGCGCGATACCCATCCCTGCACAAAGGCTTTGGCTACCGTCTCTGCAGTGATGTTCGTGATTGGAATAGCCTCTGGCCATCTTGTGAATCTGTCTATGCGGGTAAGGAGGTAAGTACACGAGTCCGAAGTGGGTAGGGGTCCCACCAGGTCGATATGTACCCGACTAAAGCGAACGTCTGGATTCTCAAAAGGTTGAAAAGTAGCTTTGTTGTGTCTATGCGTCTTATTTTTCTGGCACTGGGGACAAGCTCTTGTCCATGTTCGTATATTTGTGTTGACCGAAGGCCAAACGTAGCGTGATGTAACGAGTTTCTGAGTTGCACGTATGCCAGGGTGCGACAAGGAATGTAGTGCCTGGAATACTTGACGGCGGTACTCTTCTGGAACGAATGGTCTTGTAGTTGCTGTCGAAATGTCACAGTAGATTGATGTTCCATCTGGCATGATGACAGACTTCAGTTTCAAGGCAGTCTCTGTGTGTGCATCTTTAAAAACTTGCAGTTCGGGGTCCGTGTCTTGTGCTTTCGCCATGTCTGGCAAATTAACAGACGAGCCGATGGAAAGCGATGAAACAGAAGTGCGTGAAAGCGTGTCTGCCACGGTGTTTTCTGATCCCCTGATATAACGAATGTCCGTACAGAATTCGCTAATGAAGGAGAGGTGTCGGGTTTGACGTGGTGATTTTGAAGTATCTTTTTTCTTGATGGCAAACGTGAGAGGGCGATGATCTGTGAGAACATAGAACCTCCGACCTTCTATGAAGTAAAGGAAATGTTTGATAGCCAGGTTGATGGCAAGAAGTTCTCTGTCAAATGCGCTGTATCTGGTTTCAGCTGGTTTCAGCTTCCTGGAAAAGAAAGCCAGTGGTTTCCATTTTCCGTCGATGAACTGCTGTAGCACCGCACCTACTGCCGATTCTGATGCGTCCGTGACGATGTTTGTTGGTGCATCTATCTGCGGGTGAATCAACAGGGTGGCGTCAGCAAGCTCTTCTTTCACTTTAGCGAAAGCCTCGAGGGCTGTGGTATCCATGGACAGCGTCTTTTCTTTCTGGTCCAACTTGTCGTTCAGGGGTTTCAGGATGTCAGCCATGTGAGGAACAAAACGATGATAGTAATTTACCATCCCTAGGAACCATTTTAGTTCCGTCTGACTTGTTGGGAGTTTCATGTCCTTGATGGCTTTGACCTTTTCTTCTGTTGGTCGGATACCTTCTCTAGAAACGTGATGTCCCAGGAAAATTAGTTCTGCTTGTCCGAACTGACATTTGTTGACATTGATGATCAAGTTGAAACTTTCTAACTTTGTAAAAAGTAGCTCCAATTGTTTAAGGTGTTCTACTTCGTCCTTGCTCGCAACTAGGATGTCGTCAATATAGCTGAAGACAAACGGTAGGTCCCTTTGTGACATGATTTATGAAACGTTGGAAACTTTGAGCTGCATTTCGTAAACCAAATGGCATTTTTAGAAATTCGAACAGTCCAAAAGGGGGTTGTTATTGCTGTTTTTGAGATGTCTTCTTCTTCCACTGGTATCTGATGATACGCACGTTGTAAATCAATCTTAGAGAAAATTGTCTTTCCTTCTAGATTTCTAGTAAAGTCCTGTATATGTGGTATTGGGTAACTGTCCGGGACTGTGATTGCATTTAATTGTCTGTAGTCACCAGTGGGTCTCCAATCGGTGGAACCCTTCTTCTTGACCATGTGTAGTGGGGAAGCCCAACTACTAGAAGAAGGTCTAATGATACCCATTTGTAACATGTGATCAAACTCGTTCTTAGCTGCTTTGAACTTTTCTGGAGCTAATCTACGTGGGCGAGCGCTGACAGGTGGACCTACTGTCTGAATCCTATGTGTCACAGAATGATTTGAAAGTTCAAATGATTTGTTATTCACCAGTGATGGGTGCTGTTGTATTAGCTTTTGATACTTATCTTGGGAAGCTTTGCAGAAATATGAGAGCTGGAGAGATGAACCCATGACCGAAGAACCAGTGGTGGAAAGTTTGGTAGTTCCATCGATTAACTTCTGACGTGTGACATCAACCAATAGATTATAATGTGTCAAGAAATCGGCTCCCAAAATTGGATGTTTTGTGTCTGCGATGGTGAAGATCCAAGAAAAATTCCGGCGAAGGCCTAACGTCAGGGTTAGCGATTTTTCGCCGAAAGTTGCAATGGTTGAATGGTTTGCCGCCTGTAGTGTCCTGACTTGTAAACGTTTTTCTAGGTGCGTTGGGGGGATTACGCTTAACTTCAGCTCCGGTGTCCACAAGAAATTTTCGATTTGTGTTCTGGTCGAATACGAATAATAGGCGGCTCTTCTGAATTTGGCCTGCGTTACTGGCCGCTAGTAACTGGCCTGGTCTTTTAACGGCTCCACGAACTCACATGGGCCTTGGCACTTGTTGGCCTGTTGTCCGAATTTGTAGTGGTAGTAGCAGAGCCCATTCTTGTAGGGTTGTTTGTCTCTGTCGGCGTTGGTGGCGCGATTATGACTACCAGATCTCTCCCTACTCCTGCGATCTGATTGAGCACGGACGTGTTTCTGGTATTTGATCAGTTCATCTACCTTAGTAGAAAGTTTAGCTACCGCATTGGAAAGTTGTCTCATATCTCGCTCCAGTTTCTGGATAGAAACGTAGTTTTCGGAAGTGGTAGAAGCAGATGTCTCCGATACACTGTTGATCGATGTGCCAGGAGAAACCTCCATCATTTTATCAGCCAGACTGGCCTGTGTTTCGAGTGATACCGTCGCTCCCGTGGAAGCTAGGATGAGCCTAATGGACTGCGGCATCCGCTGCAGAAACAGCTCTCTCACTAAGGCTTGATCTATCTGCCCGACTGTTGTGCCAAGTAGTCGTTGCATTTCCCGCAACAGCTGTGTCGGTTTCCTGTCTCCTAGCTCTATTGTAGTGAGCAGTGTTTGCAGCCCTTTCTGCTCTGACACGGTTGTTCTATCGAGCAACTTTTCCTTCAATTTGGCGTACGGGTGGTCTTGCGGAGGGTTTATGATCACGTCCCTGACTTCCATTGCTATTTCTTGCGGCAACGCGGCTACTACGTAGTCATATTTCGTTTGTTCCTTGGAAATGTTTCTCGTCGAAAATTGACTCTCCACTTGTGCAAACCATACCTGCGGGTCCTGTGTCCAGTAGGGTGGTAATTTGACGGACACTGCTGTAATTTGAGGAAAAATATTAGCCTCTGTGTCAACCGACGCACTTTGTCCCGCTTGAGTTTCGTCCTGCAACATGGCCGCCGTGTGTACGTGAGTACGTGATCACGTCGGGGTCACCAATTAAAGCGTGTTACCTTATCTCGTGAATCCCACAAACTCTGTCTCGGTAGGGAAGTGGTGTAGCTTTTATACCATAAATTTGTGCCAGGTATTGGCTGCCAAGTTGACTAATGTACGCCACAGAACTGATGTGAGTTGTGAACTGCTGTGAGTTGTGAACTGTTGTGAGTTGTGAACTGTTGTGAGTTGTGAACTGTTGTGAGTTGTGAACTGCGCCTAACAGGCTGCGTTACAATTTGCTCTGGGATAGAGAGAGAGAGAGTGAGCGAGACAGGGAGAGAGAAAGAAGCAGTGCAGTGTGTTGAGCGCTTCGCCGGCAGCTCCATTCTGCTCTGTGGTTGACATGTTGTTTCTGTAAAGCGCATGGAGCATTTTAAATGGATATGCGCTATATAAATGCTATACATTATTATTATTATTCAAATCATTGTAGGGCTGCCTCTGCTCAGTGCTTTGGCAGTCCTGTAGGCTGATTAGATAGGAATATATGTAGGGGTGGTTCTGATAGGCGCTGAGTTGGGGATGATAGCATATCATGTCCCAAGAGTGCCTAATTTCCATCCAGATATAATTTGTTGGTCAGATGAAACCTTGTCACTCTCGGTTTGGTCTAACGTTAAAGGAGCATTCTCGATTACTTTAATTTTTAAAAACTTGTGAATCTTACCCTCTTCTTACAAAACTTCAGTGCTCGTTTGTCTTTCTGAATCTTCAGTAATTCTTGGCACCTTCTCTCATATGGACTGAATCCAGCTACTTCACGAACAAGGTCCCTCACAAATTTAGCATGTTTTGTGGCAACCTGAAAATTCACAATCACAAGAAAAGAGTTGGTTATACCAACATGTCTACAATGTGTATTGCTTTACATGTGCAAAGTATTGACATAACACATACTATAACTGAGGTTAAAATCCAGTCCATATCACAGTTGCTACATAATGAATTAATGTCACTGGGTCTCAGCTCTGAAGAAAAGGAAAAACTTTCTCTCATCCACAAGTTGATTCACTTTTCATCACTATTGGTACTGAATATAACACAAACAAATCCTGTCTTCATGTTGCGGAAATTATCACAATCAGTAACTGTTATACCACTGAATGACTGGGGATACATAGTAGATAGCCATACCAAACAACAAACAAAGAACTACACCTTTAAAAAGGTTTCAAGGACAAAATGCAAATAGCAATAAATAAAGACTCGCTTGTTGGACCGACATTTCTCAAGGATAAATAATGCTCTTCACGTACTATCCATAGCAATACAGTAAGCTGTCTGGTTGAGACACCTGGCTTCAGCTTAAAAACATGGTTACCAGGTATTCCTATTTCAAAATGTTCTAGATGCTTCTTTTATGCTGCTAAGGAAAAGGCCATCCTCATATCAAAAAGCTCCTCAATGATCCTGGTCCACAGAAGGCCAGTTATTGTAAATCACTCACCCCCTTTCTACGTGTAGGGCGTTGTTTTCTGCCTCCTTCAAGCTTGGTGACTTTGTGGCCTCTATTGAGACCTACTGCTAGATTGTATCGGACTCCCATCCTGTCCAAAAAGAAGAAAAGGATAACCATTTTAATTATTACTGCAACAATTACCAGTACACAAGTAAGACTAAGACTAATAAGAGATAACATTTTTCTTTTTGAAATGATCTGCTGGCAATTCTTTCCACCTAGTTTGCTTTTCTAAACACTCTATTAATTTGAATATATGCCGAAAGGGGAGTGTGTACAGTATGACAAATATTGCACTTTCTAATACTTCAACATGTTAACCTTACAGTTCTGTTGTAACATGGATCAGGAGAGGTAGAGGATAATGTGAAAACAGTGATTCCATTTGATAAGTTTTTTCACCTTGTTTTCTCTCCTGGTCAAACTGTTAATTTGAATATGTGCCAAAAGGGGATTGTGTCGTATTGCAAAAAGTGTACATTTTATTATTTTCATCATGCTAACCTTATGGTTCTGTAGTAACATGGAATAGGAGGAGTATACAGGATAGTGTGAAAATAGTGATTCCATGGTGGTAACAATTATAACAGTGATTCCAAGTGAAAAAAATACAACTATAATTTTTTTTTTTTATCAACAAATGGACAAGAGCATGCCAATGTTTTCCATGATTTCTGCAGACTGAAATTGCACAAAACAATTTTATGTACAGCTCAAAAAACTGATAGCAAAGGATTAACCTTGTTAGGTAACAAGAAAAATTATGAGTCATGTCTAAAAAGTGATACCGACAAACTTAACTTAAAATGGACAAGAGGGGGACTATGTTTTCCATGAATTCTGCAGACTGAAATTGCTCAAAACAATTTTATGTCTATGACAAAAAATTGATAGCAAAGGATTATCTTGTTACATAACAGGAAAAATTGTGTGTCATATCTGAAAAGTGGTACAGACAAACTTAATGTGCAGGTCTGTCATCAGCCACATAGTTCAGGAATTCCCAACACTAGGCATCAGTTACTAACAAAACCGCAAAAAGTATGAGCATCAAAATCTTTAATACAGGTTACAACTGACACCCATTGACCACTGACAATAGCTAATTCTAAGCCAAAATTTTTCAGAAAACATATTTTTTCGATTCATTTCGTCCTCTTTCCAGTTTGAGCTTTTAAATGGTTTTAATTTGACTGCTTTTCAATCATGTTCAATTTGGTGCACCCCCCTCCACACACACACACACTAGTGTGTGGTAGCAATGTAGCACACCAATGCGCATGGAAGACTATTTGAAAGAGGTGGAAGAGCAAGACAGATAGGAACAGAAAAAGAGGATTTCATAGCCTACATAACACCAGTTACTGACTAAACCATAAACAATGCAAGCTTCAGAATTTTTACACTGGTGACAACTTGTCAGACAAGTGATACTCAGATCATAACAGTTAACACAACTAGGCTACCAATAATAGTGATAATTATTGACAGGATTATTGAATCCGATTATCTCCAGAGCACTCCTTTCAAGGGGGCAAGAGTGAGAAAAGATATAACATTAAAATGATCTGACTTGAAACCAAAATTGTATTAGAATTGGAGTCTACTAACCCTATTCCCAAACCCAAACCTATGTATTATTAGATCTAGTATTAAGAGTATTATCAAGATTGCCTCAAATCCTTAATCCCGTCCATAAATCAGTGCTTCCAGCAGCCAAGAAAGAATTTCGAGGAAATTTGTCCGGGTCCAGGGCAGCGCCCTGGTAGGGGGTTTTCAATGTCCCCCTGAAGCCGAAGAAAAATTTACAAAATAGAGGGTAAAAAATCAAAATCTGAGCATGTTGTAGGGCCAATCAACATACTTCACTTCAGACTAGCTAGACCCCTCACAAAAATGTACTAGAGATAGAAGTAGGCTATTAGAAGTCACAGTCTCTTTATACAGTATAAAGTCTAGCATAGTTAAACTATTAGTAAAAACCAAGCACAACTCACAACAGTACACCACCAGTCTCGGATTTAAGTTTAAATTGCATGTGCATCCATAATAATATTATATGAAGACAGATGAAGAGATCTCCAACAACCAGCAGGAACTGTCACTCACTGCAGTAACTAGTTCTAGTAACTCAAACTGGAACAAAAATAAATTCCTCACTCTAGACTCTAGACAGTCTAGCATGCATAGGCCCTAGTATTAGGCTATAGTAATAGTACAAGTATAGGGGCAGGGCATAGGGTCACAGGAAGATTCTTGCAAGTCACCATCTTCATTAAAGAACAAAGCCACCATCATGTTTTGTTTGTTGTTCGATCTCAGAGTAGAAAAACTGCGTCTCTTTCTTGGTTAGTCTTGTCGTCTCGCCCACTCTTTTGTGGCCGGCGGCCTCACCTCTCTCTCTTGAATCGGTCTTATTCTTAACTAATAATAATTTAGTCAAAACTAAGTATAACACCGGGAACTACATTCCGCATGAATAAACAAACAGGAAAGAAAACTATCCTCTAGATCTAGATTAAGACTAGGCAACTAGAAAAAAAAAAATTCAACGATGTCCACAAACTTCAACTAAACAAAGGAAGTAGAATATCAGGATTGCCAGGTACGTTTTACGCTTGGGAGCCAGATCCATTAAGCTAGGGAGCCAGATTTTGTTTTTCATTTTTTTTTTACAATTCTTCTTTTTCGTACACCTTTAGACAGCTACCCCTGTCAGTCTAAAGTCTAACGAATAATGCAGTGTCCCGCAGATCCCTAAGTGCCGTACAGTTTCGTGTGTGCCTGGGTGGGTGTGGGCCATATTTCACTTCTGATTGATTGGTGTTCGGGATAGGCATTAAGCAGATGTTCTACTGTTTAATCTACCCATTAAATTCAAGAAAATACTACTGAAAGAGCTAGAAAGAGACACTAGAAACGTTCGTAGTCTATGAATATTGACAGAAAGCCAGAAAAAGAGCCAGAGCCAGAAAACGAAATTTCGGAGCCAGCTATGTTCCAGAGAGCCAGATTTCTGGATTCTGGCACCCAAAGAGCCAAACCTGGCAACCCTGGAGTAGATCCTGCTACGGTCGGGTATTGATGAGGAACCGGGTAACAGTTACTAGTATAAGTAACGGGGACTCGGGTATCAATTAATTCCACTGTTGGCTTTATTAGCTACAGCTAGTAACCGCTCAGCACCCGCGGTAATATAAGTAAATAATACCCGTTCACGACGAGTAGTACAAACATGTTATTCAAGTGTGACCGCACGCGTCGACGACAATATCCGCAAATCGCCGAATATCGTAAATCTTGTACGTTTTATATTGTGAACTTTGCGGATCGAGAGGAATTTTGCGAAACTTGCTGAAATTTCGCGATTTGCGGATTTCCGCAAATTTGCGGATGTCTGGAAGCACTGATAAATGTAGGCCTACTACCCCCAAAGACAACCTGATATGGTAATCCTCCCTTATCAACACCATGGCATCATTCGGCATGTAGATCTAGCCTATTTAAGAATTTTGGTACTAGCAGATAAATGCGGTCCCGGCCCCCCGTTTGGCATTTGAGGTGCGTTTGGGCGGAATCGATTACGTCTATCAGTGTATTCACCGCTGCTTATCGATTCGGAATACAGTATTCGAATCCGCCCAGACGCAGGGACCGCATTTCACTTCTAGAGCCAGAATTTTTTCAATTTATTTTCATCCTAACTTGAGTCATCTTTTATTTGGCTGCCATTCAAGAGCTTTCGGTTCCATGTGCTTCTCCCCCAACAGTTAACAGCAGCAACCTGTTATGCCATCAATTTACATGAGAGGTGGAGGATAGATCTAGATCTAGGTAGTAGGCCTGAAATGAATGATTGGTTGATGACGCTCTGCCCCTCCACCATTAGATCCAGTCTAGAATCTAGAGATCTAGGCCCAGTTGCACGACTGACTGCCAGACGCTAGTAGTCAACTAAATCTGGAAGACTTCCAAATTTAGCTGACTGCCAGTCTAGTTGGGTTGCACATGTCCCATTTTCGCTGGATGTCAACTAAAGTTGGCTTCCAATCCTGTAGGTGGGCTGACCGTACTCTAAATCTGGTAGTCAACAACATGGCGGGCATTGTACATGTTTTGCAACTGCGGCATGCACGACGTAAACTTTTTAGAAACAGAATAGATCCTCTCTATGAGTATGATGATGAAGAACTAATAGAGAGGTTTCGATTTCGAGAAGAGGAAATCAGATACATCGCTGACCTATTGAGAAATGATTTGCAATTTGCTTACAATCGCAAGGGTTCCCTTTTCCCTGAAATGCAGCTGCTTGTGGCTTTGCGTTTTTTTGCGACTGGATCCTTACATATCGTTGTTGGCGACACTGTGGGAGTACACAAAAGCACTGTCTCGCGAACAGTCCATCGAGTGGCTGCAGCTTTGTTTCGGCGGGCACGACAGTATATTCATTTTCCAAACCAACAAGGAGCAGATGAACAGAAACGTTTGTTTCACGCAAAAGCAGGATTTCCGAATGTCATAGCCTGTATTGATGGGACTCACATTCGCATACAAGCGCCTATCTTCAACGAAAATGAGTACGTGAACAGAAATGGTAAACATAGTATAAATGTTCAAGTTGTCTGTGACGCACAACTACGTGTGGTGAACTGTGTTGTTCGTTATCCGGGTTCAGCTCACGATGCACGGATTGTGAGAGAGAGTTCAGTCTGGCAACACTTTGATGGACAACCCAAGCTTCTGGATGGGTTCATACTCGGAGATAGCGCATACCCACTCAGGAACTGGCTTCTCACGCCGATGTTGAACCCACAGACAGCAGCAGATGTGAGGTACAATAATGCTTTCATTGGCACGAGAATAACCGTTGAGAGGTGCTTTGGTGTCTTGAAGCGTCGTTTCCACTGCCTACATAGTGAGCTGCGATACAGTCCTTCAAGAGCCTGCAAAATTATCACTGCTTGTCTGGTTCTCCACAACATGGCCACAGAGTTCGGTACTCCCCTCCCAGAAAACGGTGATCTTCCTCCAGATGACAACGACGATAGTGATGCTTCCCCCAGTGACCAAACTCCAACACCAGCTGGCCGAGCCGTCCGTCAACATCTTGTTCAGAGCTTTTTTGGACAGCCAAGGTAAAACGTTCAAATGCACACAGGCAGGCACGCATACACATATATACGAAGAGAGAGAGAAAGAGAGACAGACCGACAGACAGAGAGAGACAGAGAGAGAGAGAGAGAGAGAGAGACAGAGGGAGACAGACAGAGAGCACAGAAACATTATCTTGCTTGTTTTTGTTGTTGTTGTTGTTTCCAATGAATCATTTTAATGCACAAAACCTTTTTCTTTTAAGTTCCATAGATTTTTTATTTATTTGAAGTTATGAAATAAAACAAAGAAAAGATCAATGGTACACTCATTTCTTCCAAAACTAACTTCTTTAAAGCAGAAAGCTTAATGCAACTCTTGTCCTTAATCATGAAACAAAAACTAAAATAACGTTCAAGTGTCTTTTCTCTACTTATTTCACGTAATGAAAAAAGGAATAAAATAACATCCCGCCTCTTTGGCATTAATAACTAAAATAACGTTCACGTGGCTTCTTGCTACTAATATCAGGATTTAAATCTGTATCAGATAATGATCATTGTTGCTGTTAATCGTAATGGTGGATGTGTACACACAGAGATGAGGCTAGTTTTTGTCTTCGGTTTTCAAACGCTTGATCTCAAGTTCAAGTTTCTCGTTTTTTAAAGCAAGGTTTTTCATTTGCATTTCCTTCAATTCAATTCCTTTTTTGAGATATGCCTCATACAAGTCATGAGATGCCGTTGTTGGTGAAAATCGTCTCTTGCCACCTCTTTCAGGGACCACCGTGCTGCTGGATTGCCGTGTGGTGGTGGTGCTGCTGCTCGTGCTTGAAGGTTCAGGGCTGCCACGGAATTGGCCTTCCCTTGCTATCAGGAATCCATGGGAATCTGTCACCACGTGGAATGGCCTTCTCGAAGAGCTGGTCAAGGGTGTCGATGACCTGCTGTCATTGGCCTGCGACTGTGTGCAATGATCGCTTTGTTCACGTGTGCCTGCAGACAACATAATAATAGACACCATGAATAGTTTAATTCCTTCATTTATCCTATATTCTTTTGGACCCTCAACATTCACTAAACTATGCTGTATTTTTTTCCATTCATTGAATTAATTAAATTTAACTTGTATACAAATAATTGATATTAGACACAAAAAAGAAAGAAAATTACAAAAATAAAACAATGGGACTATTTAATAATGAACAAAAAAACTGAATAAGAAAATCAAAATTTTAAAATAGAACATCAGGTGAGGAACAATTAAGAATTAGAATATAAGTCTTTAAGACATTACAATTAAGAATATGAATAATATTAATATCAGATTTGCAGGTACACTTAACATTTCTGTTGCATTTTATTTTAAAATAATGTACTTTCCATTTGCACGTAAGAGAAGGAAGTGTAGTTTGGAAGTGTTTGCGTTTGTTCTTGCATGAATGTGTAATTTGGATTTGGATTTTTGGTTAGTTTGAAATGAAAACAAAAAACTCGTTAATTTAATCTTACGACACAACTTCATACTTGGTATTTATTATTTTCTTCCTGAGGTGTGGATATGTCTACAGTTTAATTGCTTTTCCAAGTTTATAAAAAAGAAAATGAGCAAGAGCTGTTAGTTATCTTACCAACAGGCAAAACGTGAAAGGTGTCACAATCAGGCATATCCTCATCACGAGAATCTGAAAAAAAAAGAATCAAGATCAAAACAACCGCTGACAATCATAAGCTATGAAATGGCATACGTTTGTTGGATTATAAATGAGACAATGACAAAGCCTGAATGTTACATTTGTGTTCCAGCCACATCAAACAATTTCCGAATAATGTTCACTTGGCTTGGGGCAAAGTTTTAGTATGCAACCCAGTGTCAGTATACAGTGACTGGAAGAGATAACTGCGACTGATATTCTTGTGTGACAGCCTCAAGTTTATTTGCCTATGCAGCACTGTCAAAAGATGAACATAGTAATAACAAGATCGCAAGCCATATAAATGTACTCCCAGTTATGATTAGTTTTGTCTTGCGCACGTGCAGTGGCATCAATACTATTTATAGAACTTAAGGGACTCAGTTCCGACCATTTTCATTCCAAGTTTCCTTCAATTCGGTCAAATAAATCCAAAGATTTCGGCAATGATGTGCTTTGTGTAAACTGTGCACGCCGAAGGTGAAGTTCATTTGACAACGTAAACAAAATCAGACAGTATATATTTGTTAAATTTACCTTCAATCACATCCCCAGTGTCGATTCCGCCACCGATTCCAAACGTCAGCTCCGAATCGGCTCCAATAATGTCAGCAATGATGCTTGTATACGGTCCTTCTTTAGGCTGTGGGCCTCCCCCTGTTTTCGGCCGCTTCTTCTGTGCAAGATGTGTTCGTGCATCGCTGCACAGTTTCTGCCATTTCGTTTGTATCTCCTGTTTGCTTCGAACTGTAAACGACACAGCGTTTACAGCTTCCACGACTACCCCCCATGCATCATTCTTTTGTTTCAGCGATAGTGATGCTTTTAATTTTGATTGCAGAATGCCTTTATTCAGGGAAAAGGCATCCAACAATGCTAATATTTCCTTGTGTGAGAAGTTTTCCTTTCTCTCTCGTTTCTCGACCACACTTTCGGAATTAAGAGCTGCCATCTTGGATTACACGGGAACAGGGAAAATCGGGAAAATCATAGAGTCTATTTATAAATATGTGACATAGCTCCGTTAGTTGGCTGCTAGTTGACTTAGTTGGCTGCTAATTAGCAGCCAACTAAAATTGACTCGTGCAACGCATCTAACAACTGACTTCTAACTAGAAGTCAACTAGGGGTTAGGAGCTTCTAAATTGGAAGTCAGTCATGCAACTGGCCCCTAGAGTCTGGATCTAGATTTCTAGATCTAGATGACAGATTTTCACATATAACGAAAGTTCTGTATTGTGTCCCCCCCCCCTCCCCAATAGTACAACACACCTATGACAAGAAAACACACCAAAGTGGCAAGAAGATGACAGGGCTGGTTTGCTCATCTTGTTTCACTGATCATTTTACACTCGCAGGTTGTCCATTATAATACGTGCCACCTATTTACGATAACATCTTTTCTTTACTTAAGAAACTCGTCAACCAACTACTCAAAATCTGTAACAATATTTATTATCATCCTGTTTGCATTGGGTCTTATTTCCATTCTCTCTTTCAAAATGGCAAAAATCATGCGGATGGCCGTTGATGAAATTTCTGCAGATTTGTTTACCTGTTCTTCCTTCAGAGCCAACACATGAAAAGGGAGACAAATTGTAGTTCCGGTTACAAGACTCCATAAAAGATGTAAGAATCGTTTCCCTTCGATCAGTTCTTTTCTGCGGAGAGATACGTTCTTTTCGTCGCCCCTTACGTTGCCTTTTTCCACTTTTTTTTTTTTTTTAAAATCAAACTTTACATTTCCTACTGTGCAATTTCAGTCTTGTCGTTTTCTTTTCTTTGCCCAGAGGATGGAATTTCAGGTAACTTTGAGGGAAGTCATGCTCCCTCTCTTTCTGTACGTTTCCATCTTCAGTTAAAGTAACTTAGTTTACACCTGATGGTGTAAGAATTCATTATAGCCTGTGGGCTCTATAAGTATAAGGTATGCTCTGTGTACCTTGCCTGGTCTTTGATCCATGTTGTCTGGGCATTTCCCAAAGAAGTTTATCCATCATACTCCTCAGGTCTTTTATATCCCATCATGCATTAGGTAGATTATTTTACATACTTTTGTGTATACTATATAAATATATACTACATGTGATGTATGTACAATGTATATAATATAGTTTTTCTTTCTGCAGTATTAACAAACCGTGTAAGATTTTTGTACAAGATACTGTGCTGAGGCGAAACAATAGCACCACAGGTGACCTATTTATACGGATAATAATAGCGTGTAACTAACGACTACCCCAGCCAGCAATCCTACAAATATCTGAAGCAGAGGAATGACGTCCAGTTTGCACAATGAATGATATCAATCCTACATAGATCCGCTGGATACAACATCATACTAATGTCAGTTTGATGTAGGGAACCTGCCCCCACGGCAATCCTACCAACCCTACGGAAATCCTATATACAAATCTATGTTGGATTGATGCTGGGAAGCCGGCTGGGACTGAACCATACAATTCGGACATCTATGCCATCAAAGTGGGTGTGTGCCGACAATAATATAATGCCATAAATCTATGCATAATATGTGAAAAATAGATATCAAGTGTATTTTGCACAACTGCGATGACAGATCCCTGTGCCAAATGACTGTATCATGTGAACACAGATTGTTAACCCATGAAGAGGTGGTATTCCGCATCTTATTCTCAGTGACTCTTCAGTTGACCAAAGCAATTCATGGGAATTTGGAACAGCATAAATAATGTGTAATTATTATGCCTATCATTAAGTAAAATGAATGTGTCAAGAAGATGGGCTCAAACATTTATCCTTCAGCAGACAGACCCTCTAACATGACGCCAACAGTGAATAGGTAATGGATAAACATGCATGCGAAGAAGAGCAAATGGAGAAATTTTCCACACTAAAAGAAAGGAAGGTAAATACATGTATTTAGGTTACTGACAGGATTAACTCCGGAGCTTAAAACACAAACGCCTGTGTCATGAGAGCTCTGATATGACAGTCAAATATATATAAGTATATAATGCTAATATAGATACGCAAGTTAAATCATTTGAGCAGCACCGACAATCAGGATATGTGCATAATCTTATATGACAGTCATGTCATAATATGCTAACTTGGAGCTCCATCTGGCTGAAGGGAAGTTAAACACATTGGCACATCTTATACAAACAGGAAATTAACACAGATTCACAATAAAAAACATTTTATTGTTTTTAGACTTAAACATAACAGGTTTTTATTACTGCCTCTGACATTAATATTATCTTCTCTAACAATTCTGATGATGAGTATGTCAAAATATTAGAAACTCATTCTCTGACAAGACAAATTTAAAGTATTAATTTCCAAACACTGATCTTTAACCTTGTGTAATATTAGTAAAAATGGAAGTGAACCTTGCTGAAAGGATAAAGACATTTTGGCCAACACATCATTTGACACTCCACAGTTTCCAAACTAGCTGAAATAACATATTTTTTTTATTTTTTTTTTGCTTTTTTCTCACATCTCATATACACAATAATAAATGGGGTGTGTGCCTGCAAAGGTAGCTCAGTCATTGTTCAAAATACTTTCATATTATTTCACAAGACAAGTCAGACCTTTAACAATTCAATTTCCTAGATACATGTATTTTGCTAAAACTTAAACTGGATGAATAAGTGCTGTTTCTGTCATAATGAAAATACAGTTATGAATTAGGAATTAAAAGAGTGGGAGACAGTGGGAGACACCCTGGTTAGACATGAAAATGAAACTGCAGCAGTTTAAGTACATTTTACAGGAACTGAAATTTGTCAGTTATCATATGCTTCTGCATAATGTACATATACAGACAATTAGTGATGACAGTTATATTTGTGTAAAATTTATGAAAATGTTATCGAGACCTAAATTGCCTTATCACCCGATAGTTTATAAAGCTGGCCATATCATGAAACTGCACTTGTGTATTTGCACATTTGTGATGTTAACTGTTTGTGCCAAATATTCTATGACCTCCTTGAAGGAATTTAAGTTTTTCTTTGGATTATAATACTTCAAATGTTCATGCATTTTACTAAAAATGTATTTAACATAAGGAATGCACTTCAAGTAAAATAATGTTTTTTATGTCTCCTGTCAAATTTTTCCTTCGTGCTCTGCACTGTGTGGAGTTATAACAGGGCCAGCCATAAATTAAATAAAGATTACAAATAGTAAACAAACCATTTAACAACATATACATGGATCTGTACTGGAATGTGAGATTCTCAATCAGTGGAGAAAAGCAACAGTTCATTGAGTTCTGGACGGAGAATTTACCATAATTATTTACAAAGTTTGCAAAGCTCATATCACACAAACTAACAAGTTCACAAATGATTAATGACAACTTTCTGATGATGTCATCATCAACAATAACATCATGGTGCTGTGTCACAACTTCAAGACTAGAGACTATAAATTTGTAATTTCCTGTTTCTATTTTTAAGTCACCTAAGGAGGTTAGGGTGAAAACTCCTGTACAATATATTCAGATGCATAGGGAAACAGTTACAATATATACCAACTAAACCATTTAACTGCTAAGAGTGAGCAGGATGCCAGTCTGAATTCCACTAAATATTGCCCTTTCCTTCGGGCACAAAATAGTGTATTTATTGCACAATTTCACACATAATGAAGTGTTTCTCATATTTTGAATGACTGATAAAATGAAACATCAAATTGCTGAATTTGAGAAAACAGATAAAGAGGGAATAATATCCAGACAGATTCCTTCTGCCTGACAGTGACAATACTAGTCTCCCACAGTGTTTCACTGAATAACTTAATTAAAATACATCATGCAAAGAATAGCATATTAGCATACTTATTTATGCCTCACACATAAAATTTTCATGATAAACTTCACCTATGCCATCAAGCAAGGCAAGCTGAAAAGGTGTAAAAAATACAAGCAGAGGCAGAAAATATTTAGGATACAACAATCTTATAATAAAAAAAATAAGTGACGGGAGTATTTCATTGTGGTGCAATTTGGCCACAATTTTTGCTCAACGCTGCAGCCTGAATAACAGTTTCGGAAATTATGGAATTAATTTTCTTGGGTGTCAAGTAATCTAACCCAGTGGCTTGGTATCGAACTGTAGAGTTCATTGAAATTTCAGGCAATCTTTCAAAAATGTTGTTATGGCACTAAAATACAATGGGCTGTTTTTCGATCCCTTTGATAAGGGCTGTGCATGGGAGACTGTATTTGTCACGTCTTCAGCATGAACATTAATTAGATGGGAGGGAAGGAAGGAGTGCGGATAGAAAAGGAGGGGCTGGGGCGAGAGAGTGGGAAGAAGAAGAAAACAGCGCCGATCAAAACAAGACGGAGATATTAAGGGTGTGGAGAAATCAAAATTTTGTCCTTGGCCTGTTAAGTCTACTAGTAAGTTTTTAAAAAAAACTTAACCAATGTCATTGAACCACTGTCATAGTGAAGGGGATGACTATATTTAATATGATGATGTTAATCCCTGTCACTTTGTCAGTGGCTGGCAATGATATAGTAAACTTGCAGATTACACAAATATGAATTTACACCATTTGCTCTCAGATTTTGATATCACGGGCATGTTCTACAAGACTGACCCACTACTGATCCTCATGAGATAAAATACCTACATCTATCACAGATTATATGCTCCAAAGGGGAAACCCAGGCAAATTTTTAAAAAAACAAAAAAAACAGTCACAAACAAAATGATAAGCTTTTTAATACAAACTACTTATTGTGGCCAAAGTTAGATTGTGGTAAAGGTCTTGCAGGGAATTGCATACACATATCAAACTTCTGCAGATGATCTATGTTGCAATTCTACTGTGGTGATCTGCACAGTAGTACAGTGAGACTACAGACAGTTATAAGTTAACATGAATACTGTTGCTTTATTGTTTACAGTATGTGTCTTGCAGAATTTTCTGCAATTTACACAACACTATAGATCATACTTACAATGTTACAGAGATTCATACAAACATAACTTTTCGGTAATACAGTTTTGAACTTGGGTCATGATGGTCAAT
Source organism: Onchidella celtica (assembly GCA_963931925.1). NCBI lineage: Eukaryota > Metazoa > Mollusca > Gastropoda > Systellommatophora > Onchidiidae > Onchidella > Onchidella celtica. Next base: position 68,554,250 of record OZ007567.1, on the reverse strand, counting down.
CTGAATTACTGCCTGGTGGGAAGGAATTTGAATTAAGCCTGCAGACCATTGAGAATTCAAGATATTTAAAGAGTGCGAGGAATGAGAGTGAATGTTGTGTTCATCTGTCTCCTTGGATATGTGGAAAACTTTTTTTTGCAATGTTAAAATCTCTTTGAATAAATATAACTGGGTCTATGTGACCTAAAGTTTTTATCTTTCTTTCCTGTTGAAATCTGTCCTCTGTGAAGACTAATTCATTTGCTTTCATGTTAGGTATTCCCAGTGCATGCTGTGTAGTTGTGTTCACATTTACAGTTGTATAACATGCTGCTGGTGTCAAATATGAATATTTTTTTAAGCATTTCTCAGAGTTAATACCAAAAAAGTCATGTATTCATGAATACATTCAAGGGGGGAAATGGGTAACAGGACAAAAAAAAAAGTAAAATAAATAAAAATTTGACAGCATAATAGAGATCATTATCAGTTACAAACTCACATCACACATATATATTAATTAGTGGCAGTGCAATAAACTTTTTAAAATGACAATATAGATATCTTCCTTGTTGGGCAAGCAATATAGTTCTTGGCATAAAACCACAAAACAAACACATTACACAACAAGACAGAGAATTTTGTGCTCCAGCGGAGTCCTGGCCATCTTGATAAAAGAAGTTTTAAAAAACTTAAGTGAAAACAGGAGTTTCTCTACTCAATGGAAATTAATTTTCATTTATCTGCTGGAATCTATCAATGGCTCACCAAACTAGAAAATGAGTGTACCATTTCAATTTCTTTATGTCAAAAATAGCTCCGTAAATTTTTGCATTTGATAGTTCTAACAGTCAGAGTTTAAAACAAATTAAAACCATGGTAAATTGGCATACCTGACCTAGGAGGCATAAAATTCTAGGCTCCAGGGACCTGTTATTTTCAGACGACTTAACAACTGCATAAACTGTTAGAAGGCCTTAGTATGTGAATACTTTATACTTAGGTTTTAACTTTAACTGAAATACTAGACCCACTACTTTTTAGGCTCTATGCTTCATGTTCGAGATTAACTGAACAAATTTTTATGATCCCATTAGTACTGTCCCAGCAGACAGGAGGCACAAGTTTCTTCTTTCAAATTTCATGCTGTCTAAATTATTGTCATACCACTGCAGTCACATACAGCACAGTGAGATGGGGCAAAACAAACAAAAATGTTCAGAAGAAATATATCGTCACCTGGCGGATACAAGAGTTAATATTGTTTATCTGCATTTTTGAAAATCTTGCAGGAGACGGGAAAAATTGTGTCTTTTTTTTTAATGAAACTGACCTGAGACTTTTTCTCACGAACAGTATGCTTGAAACCGTGCATTATTTTGCAATAAACTTCATTTTTCAAAATATTTCTTGTTTATTTGTTTTATTGCATATTGCTGGTTGTAGATCCCAAAACCCTGCGGATAAAGTCAGCTACCTGTCGTGGCTGATTGTGTCTGCCGTGAAAGCGCCCGTGGCCCATCCCTGGCGAGGATAGTGGATTATAATCCCTTTTGTTGCTGGCCACCGCGGGTCTCTTTGAAGCTGACTTAAGATGTCATACTTACATGTATTGGGTCGCCATCAAAGCAGGTTTTGATACAGTTTAAATTTGAAGTTGAAGACTGAATTTACGCTAAATGTCTCTCAGGTGCACTTTGTTGGCTCTTATGGGCGAGTTGCCACCATAAAGATAATGCTAAACTGTCGCCTACCATATCATAAAAGGCAAAACAATAAACATACCAGCTTGGAATGTCCGAAGCATTATACACTAGGATGGAATGAAATCCGTATAAGTAAGCCCAAAATCAGTCACCTTACCATTACCAGAGGGTCTGTCCACAGAAATACACCGCGTCTGAAAAATACTATAACCACTACATGTGCTAAGACAGCACTTCAGGTCTAGTGAAATGGAGTTCCACCATCAGATCATCCAAACACTGTTCCTTCACAAACAGCACCAGCAGACAATAGTTCTACTGTGTCAGATCCGGAAATTTCCCTGCTCAACCTCACATCTAAAAGAGAAAAAAGCCACACCCAGAAGAATGGCTACAGAACAAATGTAAACGGCAAAGGGAACTTGGAAAAGAATACATGAGCCACGGAACCATGCGACCTGCAAAGACATGGAGTGCCATCTGTTTTCAGAAGAGGACAAAATTTGTATTTTTGATCACATTTGGTCTCTGACTTGGGATCAAAAACGGACATTCATTCGAGGACAAGTTGACAGAACTACTGTCAAGTGCCGGTTGAAGTCCTCTGGTCAGAGGAAACAATATACTTTAAAGTATGGTTTAAAGAAGGCGGGAAAGAGGCAAAAAGTATGCAAGACTATGTTTTTACTTTCAACAGGCTTGACAAAACATTTTGTTCAGTCTACATTCGATGCAACCACCGTGAGCACTGGGAAGAGTAGCGAGGAACATCACATGTGCTATGATCAGGCGGCGCAAGACAAACAATTTCTTCAAGATTTTTTGCAAAAATTGCTGAAAATGCCGGCTCATTACTGTCGACAGTCGTCAGGCAAATCATACTTGGAGTCTGTCATCAAAAGTATGGCCAAACGTTATGGTCTGTACACTTTTTGCTGCAATGACAGTAACCAAAAGTCCTTGTCAGAGAAAGTGTTTCGTGAAATGTTCAATGCAGAAAACCTCGCATTGTTCAAGCCCAAGAAAGACCAGTGCGACGTATGTGTCGGCCATGAAACTGGAAACATATCCGACGACATCTGGGCTTCTCACATCAGTGCCAAAGATGCTGCAAGAGCTGAGAAAGAAGCTGGCAAGGTGTTGGCAGTGGCCAGCATGGGGGCTTCTGATGACAGTATCTGTGTTGTTACCATAGACCTCCAATGTGTGTTTACTTGCCCCATCACTGCAGGCATCTGCCTTGTATTTCAAAACAAAGTTAGCCATTCATAATTTCACTCCGTACGACGTTGCAACAAAAGATGTCAAATACTATGTCTGGCACGAATCAGAGGTGGCGTCACTTCCACAAATTTACCAGATGCATTGTAGACTTCATACGACGCAAGCCCAAAGTGAAAAAGGTTGTTCTCTTTAGTGATGGGTGTACATATCAAAACAGAAACTCTGTAGTCGCCAGTGCCTTAAGCCAGCTCTCTGTAACACATGGTGTTGTCATCAAACAGAAATATCTGGCAAAAGGACATACCCAGATAGAGGTGGACAGTGTGCGCAGTATAATAGAGGGGTCACTCAAAGGCGTTCAGATCAATATTCCAGTAGATTATGTGGGCATTTTCAGAACAGCAAGGAAAAACCCATCCCCATATCAGGTACAGTATTTGGATCACTCTTTTTTCAGAAATTATGCTGGAGCTGCAGTTTATAAAAGTATTCGACCTGGTAGAAAAGCAGGTGATCCTACTGTAACAGACTTGAAAGCTCTAAGAAATACCCCTGACAGTACAATTGCTGTCAAACTCAATTTTGGATCTGATTGGCAGGAATTGACGTGGCTACGGGGGCACCAGAAAATGTCAGCTGTACACACATGAGCTGAAAATAAGTGAAAAAAAGTTTAAGCACTTGCAGGAACTAAAGGCTGTGCTCCCAAAGGTTGCCCATTCATTCTATGACAATCTCCGGTATTAGAACACACATTTACATTATTTTGCATCGTGATTCTATCACTCAAAATATGTCAGTCATTGTTTAATGGAATTTTTGCTCCTTCAAATCTCGCTTGTCTTCTAATCATGTTTCTGGCCAATGTCTCGTTGTTAACCATGTTTCATTGCCTGGGTTAAAATCATGCTATTGCTTCTGTTCTAATTATGTCTCATGCCATTGCTTGCTCTTTAAGTACAGAGAATGTTACATGCCATAGCTTGTATTATAATTATATTTCATGTCATTGCTTCTCTTCTAATCATATTTCATGCCGCAGTTTGTGTTCTAACTAATCATATTTCATGCCACAGCTTGTGTTCTAACTAATTATATTTCATGCCATTGCTGGTGTTATCATTACACTTCATGCCACTGCTAGTGTTATCATAACATTTCATGTCACTACTGGTGTTATAATGTTTCATGCCATTGTTGGCATTCTAATTGATATGTTTCATGTCACTGCTGGTGTTCTAAGTGTTGCTTGTGTAACGTTCACTGAGCTATGGCTTCAGTCAACATGTGTTTTCTGATTAATAAACTCTCAGTCAATTTTGAAAACTTAGTTGCAAGTTTGCTTATTTTTATTCTCTGTCATGTACAGTGTTGACTACAGTGTTAACTGCCTGCCCATTCTTATCTCCATGTCTCCGTTTTCTTATTATATTGTTATAAAACATCAACAACAATGTTCTGTCTTTCCATTTCATTCTTCTCCCTTTTCTTTTCTTTTTTTTTTTTTGTTTCCTTGTTGATTGTCTCTCCGATTGTGCATAATTCTGGTTTACCCACAGACTAATAAATAACCAGACTGGAAACACAAGCTTCGGGCTGTGTCGTTTTTTACGGAAGTGAATGAGATGCGGCCGCATAACCAACGTGGCCGCCGCTCAGGAAATTCCGATTTTAGTTCTATCTGCATTAGAAATTTCTTTTTATTTGTCAAGATTGGTTGTACATGTATTGATAATGCATTGTCTTGCCTATCCTTTCATTTTATTGTCTACAGCTGCCTTTTTTTTTATTGTTATAAATTATGACCGTCTGGACTTTTAACGACCGCTGCATTGTAACTGTGCTGAAGCGTCGGTCGCAACCGTAAATCTAATGTGGCGAATGGTTCATGACCTTTCGCTGTTTTGTGACGTCACACAATGGGATCATCCAGTCTGTTTAATTTATTAGTCTGTGGGTTTACCTGTTTTCTTTTGTAACACATTAAACCATAATCATTAATTTTCTTTGTCTACATTCCTAGACTTCTTTCTCCATTTTGTCCTTTCTTCCTTTTGGTCGCTGGGAATGATTAGCGAAAGGGACCGCAATCGGCCACGGCACGCTGCGGGTGGGATGTGTGATTCAATTCTCGCCAGATACCATTAGCTACAGATTTAGCCAATTGTATCCACCAGGTTAATGAACCTCGCTCACATGGCCAATTATAAAGTTGTTCAAAAAAATGTATTTCTACAATTTTTTGGCACCTAATTTTTTGCCACAACATGTAACAACATATAAATTTCAATTTTATTAAATTTTAAAAAAATGGCCTATGGTTGAGTTGGCCGGTTATATCCGCCGGGCGACGACATGTATATACAGCTAATACAGTTCTGCAGCTGATTTATCATCACATTTCTCTTCCTTGCACACACTGAAAAAGGCTGGTTCGGACTGGGGAGCCTCTCCAAAGGGTCCTTGCTGTTTCCTCTGTTTCTCAAATTCTCCCAAATCCTTAAAAATTGTCTTGGAATGTTTGCGACAGTATTGTTCCACATCTGCAATAACAAAAGCACATTAGTGTTTGTTTCAGCCCAAGCAAAACATTCCAGATTCCCCAAACTAGAAACAGAAGCATTAATTTGTTTCAAATGAATGATGAACAATATAAATTTTCATTGATCTTCTTCCAAGCAGAGTCAGTTCTTGTGTACATGTACTTTCCTTTCGCATGTATGGAAACCCTACAAAAATACACAATTTAAATAAAATGAAGAAATAACCATCCCTAGTTTTTAAACGTAAAAGCTTCTGATAAAAATCATTCGGTAAAAATCTTACCCTGTAACACAAAACCAGAGTCAGCTATGGTCTTTCCTCTCTTCCATACTTTGTAGAATTGTAAGAAAAGGGCGACATACACATCATTGAGAGTGCTTATCACATCTCTGCGCCTGTTGCATTCTCTGTGGGTGAATCATTAATTGCAATTATGCTGAGATGATAATCAAGAAAAAAAGAATATGACAACAAAGTGAACAACAGAAAACTAAAAATAATTAATAATAATATGGTCTATCATACTGGCATAGCAGTTTGAATTATTCTAGTGCAACTCATCAATTGCAGAAATGTTAAAAAACTCACAAGCCATTACTTGTATCAGTAACAATAAAATAAGAGAGCATAAACATATCGTCGGTTGGCTGTTGGAACCTACTTAAGTCCAAAATCAAAATTTTACAGGAGAAGGAAAAAGCTGATTATCTTTAATAGTTTTCATTATTGGGAGCTGTAACTTGGTATCTAGCCTGTGTTCTTGACCAGTAGTTGTGCCGTGTATTGCATTTTGACGACAACCCTACTGTAATTACGTAACCAGAGTTAAGCAGGTTATAACACGCCGAAGTCGGCTGTTGGAACCTGCCTAAAGCTTTAACGAGGTTCAAGCGCACACATTGCGCCGCTTGGCTGATCGTATAACCTCGCTACCTTTCTTTGGGCATAGTAAAAATATGTTTAAAAGTGCCTCAGAGGCATTTATTGTTGTCTTTGCTGTTTTAGTTCTGTTTTAAATTTATCCCTCGAAACCAAGGAATGATGATTCTTCTTAACTTAGTATTTCACTTCGTTTATTTCCTATGTATCACACCATCACCGTTCGAATGAATGTAATATAAATGTATGATATACTGTTTAGCCTAAACCAAACTATTTATTCACACTTGACTCTTTAGTAACACAAAGTATTACATGTCATTTGTTTACAAAAGACATTAAATACATCCTTAAATCTCTCTTTCTACTATTTCTACTATTTATCTCTCTCTTTCTTGATTCTGTGAGAGAGTTCCAGCATAGTTCTTTGAGAGAGGCTTGCAGTTTAGTGCACTGAGAGAGCTGCTCTGTGTTTCTTTGAGAGATCTACTTTCACACCAGTAAGGTTTGTGTGCAATGTCAATTAAAGGCTCCTGCGATCGGCATCTTCCTCTAACAGGTTTTGAAAGTGCTTATTGCACCATGCATTGTCCTCTGCTCAGAGGAAACGTTGAAAATAACAAACTGGAAATGCACAGTGACTTATGTGTTACATTCAAATATTCAGATAGTGGGGCGCTTTACTTTGTCTGGTCACTGATTGATATGAGACTGACAGTATTTATAGCCATTAAAGTGTGGGTGGGGCGAAGATTCGCATGATTAATTACAGAGTGATCAATTAACTCAAAATATTTACCAAAATAATATTTACCATTCCCTTATTTGATCACATTTGATCCGCCCATAGTCGCCGGTCTTGTCTTACTTTCTTCAAAGACGGTGTCCACTCCATTGAGCGGCAACTTCAAAGGCCGCCACCCTTCCTTTGATCTATTCATTCAAGTTTACCGTCGGTGATTACATTAACGACAATAGATCTCTGACTTCGGACGCAAAATATACGCCGGTTGATATCTAGGCTATTTCAAAGGGACCACTTTTTATTCGTTCCCAGACTCAATGATTTTACTGGCACATAACTATAATTATATAAAGTAATTTTTTTTTTAAAGTCATTTCGAACTTAGTAAAAACCTAATTACTCTGTGTGCCTGTGTGTGTGCATGCGTTTGTGAATTTTGTACACAACAACCTAATCCCTGTATCTCCAAACCCTTTAAAATAATTATGAGTTACAGGGTATGGTACATGACTGCCCTTCTTCAGTCTCGTTATTTGTAAACATGATAAAATCATGCACTACTACGAAATAATGATTTTTACATCGACGCTACATTTGTCGACTTTCACTTTTTTCTTCATTTTCAAGCGACAACAATTGGTACATGTAATAACCATGCTATTAAACGTTTACTAAACGTTTAGTATTAAACGCGACTAAACTAAATGTTTCGTGAGGTTCAAACACCAACAATTGGCCGTGGCCAGCAGTGCATAACCTGGCAAACGATTTTAGCCAGGTTCAAGCGCCGACATTCCGCCAGCTGTATGTTAACGAGGTTATAACACGAAATTACATCATCGCTTTTCTCCACTACTAAGCAGAATTTTTTCGTTTTTTCAAGTGCATCCGATGCGTCTCGTGCTATAGATTCCATTTTTTGTAAAAAGTGAATTTGCCCAAAAATGGACTTAAGCAGGTTCCAACAGCCAACCGACAATATTCAGTTTGCCTATACACAGATAGTAATCAAATATCGTACTGCAGTAACAATTTGATAACGTCTTTATACATAATCATCATCATGAGAAGCACGGCAAAGAACTATGATCGTATACTCACTTATTAAATGTGTCTTCTCGTAAAAGTTGTATGCAAATTCTTGACAGGTTGATACCCATAATGCAAAATGGGAAGTTCTGTGGAATGCAATAAACAATTAAGCATGTTAAGAACATAAACAAAACAAAAAAACTCCATATGCCTAATGGAATGGATCAAATATTTGTTTTGCAATAATGACAAGGTTAAAAAATTAATCCTTTGTGAAGACGTATCAGAGAAGCTGACCAAGGAACACAAAAAGTGATTGCAGAGTTATTGTTAATATTCAAAATTACCATAACCACTGTCAGTATACAAACTGTAAAGGACCTAACATCAGATTGTCTTAGAGTTACCTTTCCCACAATCCGGAATATGTACCGACACAAACAAGCTCCTGTATAGACCCTACATATAATCTGTTTTTATCCAAGGACATACACACACAGTGGAGAGAAACTATCACTCAAAATGGCTATATATTTTACCAACAAAGATGACTTATACTTCAAAGTTACAGCAACCTAAGCAATATGAAGGGAATTTTAGTTACGACATTAAGAATCATGCTAACCATCTTCATTCATGACAAGGTGTTTTACTTGAAACACCTTTGCACCATTTTTGAACTGGCAGTGAGTGAATTTTTCTTTGTTTAGTCCACAGTGTTAAAAAATGCAAGGCATTTTACAACTACGTAATATGATGATGGAGTCTTCTCTTCTGTTACTTAAACGACCACTTTGTCAAACAGTATCTAGTTATTCAGTAGTGGAATGCTGAGAAGGGAGCTATTGTCAGTGTAATTATGACTTTTCCCTGATCAATCACATGATCTGCAGTAAGCTTTGTGTATGTAAAATGTTCTTAGTCAACTTTCACAAGGCATCAACTATCAAGTCAGTCACAATAACACTCTTTCCTTTTCTGAACAAAAATTTTCAAAAAATTTGAGTGCCTGAATGAACACCCAGCTCCATATATTTCAAAATAATCCAAAACGTGTAGTGAAAGCTTAAATCAAACAGCAAATAGAAATCAAACATGTTTAGCTTTTCTACAATATCTCAGTAGTAGGGCTTTTAATACAGTATGTGGATTTATTGAGAAATAATGAAAAAAAATTTGTACAAAGTAATTTCAAACATTGCACTTTTAATATTTAATGATATTTCTAATTATTCATGCAGGGGTAAAGGGGAAACAAACAAATGAAATAAAAAATATCACTTAAAGTTACTGGGCGGCGGCAGACAAAATGGGACAGCCCAGCACAATGTGATGTAAGATTTTAGTGGGTAGCACTATGGACATAAACCTCATACCTGAGTAGGATGCAGGGACAACTTATAAACATCCCTGGCAAGTTCTTTTGAGCTTGGGTCACGCAAAAAAAATAACAACTGTAACAATGCAAGCATTCCTGTCCCTCTGAGATCAGTAGCTGGATCTCTACCTGATGTAGGAAATGAAAATGTACAAGTCTGATTATTGCTTTATGCATATAATATGACTTCCTGTGCATGCTTACAATCAGCTCAAACCAGACTTTTATTATTTAGCAAATTAAAGCAAGAGAATATTATTTTGAATTTTCAGTATTTTTATTACTTTTGACAGACCTGAAATGTTGACAGTTGACAGATTTTTGCAAACATTTACTGTCAGTTTTTTTGTTTTTTTTGTTTAAATAATCCACACTTTTGACCACCAACAAACAAACAACACCTCATTGCCAGATAGCAAAATTTCCAGTTACTGATTTTTACAAAATACTTCTGGATATTACAGACATTTAATACAAACTTACCTTGAAACCCCACCTCTTCCCAGTGACCTCCAAAACGCTGACCGTCAAATTTGGAACCTGTTAGACATCGGTAGACTGTCTGTAATACTCGAATATGGTTCTCCACTTCATTGTCAAGCTGAGCTGAAATTATATTCTATTGTTCTACATGTTCCCTCATCAAAATATCAATGAGATGAAGGTGACAAGATATTAAGACCAAACGTGAATCACTCATCACTCTGTTTGTCTCTCTCCCCCCACCCCCCTTTTTTTTTTCTACAAATTTAAAATGTAATGCCCTTGAATGCTTATGTCATATCATAAAAAGATCTAACTTTATTCTGTTTCGTCGAACTTGTCAATATATTTTTTTTCCCATGACCTTGGGATATGTATTTTTAACCCTCATCCCACATTGAGTGAACTCGTCCACGTAATGCCCTGTGCAGGGACAGCCAGCGGCCAGTTAGCCAACGTTCGCGTGTTGCCGATAACCTCGGCGGTCGGATCAATAGGATCCTTTTGAACACGCGCATCATGTTTACTTTGGGACGCAATAACAATATTACTGGTGGATAAATCGTAGGTGACCCCTATGATATGTGGATAAAGTACTTGTGATGATATGCAGTAAGTTCTATTGTTAAATGGAAAGCCCAAAAATCAAGCATTTTCTGAATTTACTTGCCGTTTAACACACGTTTCATCATTTTCTCAAGACCTCTGCGCTTTATCTCTCCTTAAGTCAGGCCATTCAGGTGAACAAATTATTTTTTAAGCCAGGCACTTAATTTACTAACCACATGTATATGTATCATGGCATTGCCTTCTCCCTCCTCTACTATGTAAAGCTTCCATGTACTATGATGTTAGTTTTAGCAAGAGATTTGATTTCCAGCCCGTAGAGTACATACATACAGTACTGAAAAGCGGTTTAATCAAAGCAACACAATATCTCTCTAATTACCACATCAAATAAAGACAACGACCGACAACAAAATCGGTCATTTTCTCCCAGTTTTCCCTGATGAAAAACTTATAGACAGACTCCCTTATGCAGCATGCCCTAGTATTACATCGGAATTCATAATTACAGACATAGAACGGTTTCTCAAATACGCACATGGTCCCGTTCTTCTTATTTCACATGTAGATGTAGATGACAACCAGCATCAAAGTAAGTTTCCCCACAATTTTCCCCAGTTCGAACTTCAGACCGTCAGTACTATCACATGATTATGTTGAATAGTTACAAATAGTTGCATTGTAATAAACTTAATCAGACGATACCATTTTGTTAGATATAGTAGGGGTGACAGGATAGATAAACATGCCAAAATCGTGTGGGAAAAAAAACGTGAAAAAAAACGATAGTGGTGGCAACTGAAGAAACAAAACACGAGGAGCAGCACTGCCGTACAATATACTGGCCTCCCGCAGGACCCGGTTTGCAGTAAGTAGGCCACACGTGTTGCGCGGGGAGGTCAATATAGTGGCCTCCTGCAGGACAAGGGTTAACTGACTAAATGTAACAATGAAGCAAAAGTTTGATGAATAAGTTTCAGCAACATGTTTCAATAATCTGAGCCTGTGGTGCCCGGTTTATGTATCTTCACTCATAAGCCCAATATTATCCTTATTAAATACATTATATTTTTTAATTTTCTCTCAACCTCATTTAATATCTAAGCTCTAATTGTTCTCGTAAGAGCAGAGAATGCTAACGGTCAAACCTGTAAAAACTATTTCATTTCCCAGATCATTCTTTTCTTTTTATTACCATTCCGTTTTTTTCTTTTTCCAACAGCTATTTCATAATAAACATATCCATTCTAGTAAATACTGCAACATAACTAAAAATTTACCAGTAAATTTTATGTACATGATTTGAGAATATATCTCTATGCTTAAATGTAAGCTTTCTTTCATCATGGACAGACAGGGTGAAATGGGGTATTTTGAAGCATGATGTATATGCAATGGGATGATGTACACACTGTATTGCAAGCTTACTCTCACAAGTGCTGGGCGAGAGTCCAAATTTAGACTTGGATATCCAGTAAATGGATCAATCCTGTAATCTGGATACGAGCAGATGACCTGCTTGCAACTTGCTTTTAGAAATCTGGATCACAGGCTTGCTCAGTAGCAAAGCAATTGTGTCTCCACGCCTTAATGAAAAAAAAATAACAACTGCCCTCCTCAGGCATTAGCAAAATTGCGTTATTGAAGTGTGCTCCCAAGGAAAATAAGAAAAAACGAGATCAAAGGAAAATAGAATTAACCGACCCCTCTTTGACCAAGGTCAGCAAACAAAAACAAAACCATGTGCATTACTGGGATATGGGGGAGTAGTGGAGGGAATGAGGGAGGAATGAGAAGCAGGTCACCCTCCACTGTCGCCAACCAACTTGCTGCAGACTGAACTTGAATGCTGCAGCCCTTTTTTCACTACGAACCAGATCAAGACCTGATTTCCATAACTGTTCTAAAATTAGGATCATGATCCAAATAGCCAGGTATTTTGAAGTGGATGATCCAAATAACCGGATCACTCAAAAGCAAGTCTCTTCCCAGCAGTAACTTTTGAGTTAATGTTTGTTTACACTGAGTTTCTGAGATTACACTTTTGAGTTAATGTTTGATCAAGGGTAAAAGAATAAGACAAATTATTTATTAGTGAGACACAGAAATTTTGTGTTAGTGAACTAATAAAGCAACGCCGGCATCAGGCATCTCCTCCTTAAGCTTCAAAAATCACTGTCCAACTTCTTTCGAAATTCTAAGACATCTTTCTTCATACCAGGTGGTGATATATGAATAACTGACAATATCTCTTTGGAAAAGAATGCTATTAAATACAAAAATAAACTAAATTTAACTTACTCATTCAATCTAAATTTCTAATAAAACTGGACAACCCTTTTCAATCTATTATACAGTGCTCTTCATTTAGCTCAACAGAGCAGGCAGGAAAAAAATTGTCAAGCTATCTGTATGTCAAGGGGAGTCCAAGGGAAGTAATATTCCAACAATTGACCATATCCCGTGAATATTTCACCTCAACCCACCAACACCGCATTCCTCATTCATGAGATCTCCAGTTCTTGTCTTTGTTTTGGTTTTTTTTCTCCAAATTTGTTTTTCATTTAGTACAAAAGCTCAGCCTAACGCAAAGGGAATATCTATTTTTAATATGAAATGAATGTGAGAATCTGATAACATAGAACAAGAAACTCAAATCTGAGGGCTGCAGTGTATGTATTGAGGCTTATTAGCCATCTTTCCAGTGGACACACACATATGCCTCAGCTGGTCTCTCATTATATTGTTTCCCTGCATTTTTACTGCCGGCATTGTTACATTACAGGCCGGATTCCGCAAAGACAGATTTTGTACAGACGAGATCACTACACTATGCATCATTCTCGAACAGTCACTGGAATGGAATTCACCTCTCTACATCAATTTTATTGACTATGAAAAGGCCTTCGACAGCGTGGACAGGCAGACCCTCCGGAAGTTGCTGAGACACTATGGAGTGCCGAGGAAAATCACCAACATTATCAAAAACTCCTATGAAGGGATGACCTGTAGAGTAATACACAACAGACAGGTCACCGACGCCTTCCAAGTACGAACAGGAGTGAGACAGGGCTGTCTCTTTTCACCTTTCTTGCTCCTGCTAGCCATAGACTGGATAATGAAGACATCTACAACCCAGAAGAGAAACAGCATCCAGTGGACACTCTGGCAACAACTGGACGACCTCGACTTTGCCGACGACCTTACGCTCCTTGTCCATACCCAAAAACAGGTGCAGGAGAAACCAACACTGTGGCAGACAGCTCTGCGAGCGTCGGGCTGAACATCCATAGTGGAAAGAGCAAGATCCTCAAGGTCAACGCAGGGAACGAAACTCCCATCAAGCTGGAAGGCTAAGCACTAGAAGAGGTGAAAAGCTTCACATATCTCGGCAGCATCATGGACAGACAGCGTGGAATGGACGCAGATGTCAGAATGCGAATCGGCAAAGCAAGGGCAGCTTTCCAGCAAATGAAAAACATTTGGAATACTAGGGACCTGACCATTAACACCAAGATCAGGAATTTCAACACCATCATAAAGCCTGTTCTACTGTACGGTGCAGAGACGTGGAGAACCACCATCATGACCATGGAGAAAATCCAGACATTTGTCAACACCTGCCTTAGGAAGATCCTGCGAATTCACTGGCCTGAAGTCATCAGCAACCAGGACCTGTGGCAGCGAACGAAACAGCAATAGTCTGTACATAAAGAAATCCTACAGAGACGCTGGGGATGGATAGGTCGCACGCTGCGGAAACCTGCATCCAGCACCACAAGACAAGCCCTCACATGAAACGCTCAAGGGAAAAAGAAAAGAGGCCGGCCAAAAAACACTTGGCGCCGGGACTTGAGGGCAGACACCAAGAAGATAGGTCGCACCTGGGGACAGCTGGAATGACTGGCTCAGGACTGGGATGCCTGGAGAGCTCTTGTCGGCCTATGTCCCAGGAGGGATCACAGGCAGAAGTGAAGTGAAGTGATTGTTATGTTACTATTATGTAGTCAAGGTCTGGTTTCACCTCTAGAGTTACACTTCGATCATACAACAGGGTTCTGACAAGACGATATTGACTACACCCATCCCTGTCCTCACACTTTCACCTATCCTACTCCTTCTTTATGATGAGAATAGTAGTGTTGCATTCTGTTCACTTGCTTCTATTTCTTGTGTAGCCCTGTACCAGAGACACTACAATACTATCCTAGGTTGACATGTACTGCTGAGTAAAACAGGGTGTTGAACAGATGGGCGCCTGGCATACCTGGGTTTTTTTAACGAAATCAAAGACAAAAAAAAGCCTGGACCAAATAGTTTAGTCAAGGTAGCTAGAGGTGTATCAGTGGTCAAGCTATGTGGAGAGCACTGTATACATATGTAACTTATTACAATCATGGAGTTTGAGGTACACATTGATACAACAATAACAAAAACAACCAACATTTCATTAACGTAATATACATGTATGTATTGTAAATACTAACTAGCTGCAATACAAAACACAAGCTCTCTCTGTGGCAGAAGGTCTTTGCTCAACTTTGGGGGTCCAAAAAGCAGATGTGTGAATGCAGAAAAACCTCGTCTTTCGATGTGAGTTATTATTTGACCCTGAAAACAATGTTACAATACATGAGTCTTATTGAATATTGTAATACCACATGTAAACTTCAACTTACATGGAATAATTCCTTGCAAAAAAGTAGTCAGTAACAATGGGATTAAAATGTACACAATTTTCACCTCAAATGTTTGGTTTAAAAATGCTGGTCAATGTTGTGGAAGATCTTATAATATGGTTATTATTATCTTATAATATACTTTCTGCTTCTGTAACTGTATTGTTATGTATTCAATGATCAAAACAAATTTCCTTGTACAAGGACGAATAAAATTTATCTTATCTTATCTTATCTTATCTTACATTAGTTAAATCTGAGCTCCTGTTCTGGCATTGTCAGCTTGCCATCATATTAGATGCTGAATTATTCAAATGCAGAAAATTATTTTTTTATTTCTGTATTTGTATTAAATGTGTCTCCACTTCTTTGATCCCATCTGGGAAATTTGCCACTGAGTCATTGCAGCCCAGTTACAACTGGAGCGGACGTGTGGTCGCCACAATGCAGAAAACAATAAATAGTTAAAGTACACACTATTATGGGTATCAAAAGCTGGAAACAGAGGAATAAGTTAAGTAAGAAACTTTTTTCCCACAGCAGACTACACAGTTGTTTGTTCATACACATCTACAATGTAGTCATATTATCAAACTTTAGTACATGCTTTGAAACAAAGAATTATGACTAGTGGAACTTTCTTTCTAATTGAAAGAATGGGTATCTGATCATGGTGATTTTCTATGCATGTAATCCCCAATTTGTGGTGAATTTTTTTCACTGAAAAATCAAATTTCTCCCAATTATTCAAGTCCTATACATCCCCAATCCCCCCTCCAAAGGTAACTTCTTTAGTTTGAGACAAAGATGTTAAAACTAGGTCCCAAAGAATTAATACAGTTATGTAATACATACTGAGGAGAAATAAGTAAATAAACAGTGTCAGTCGTTAAGTTGCAATAAAGATGAACTCATATTCAAATGACATTTTGAATACATGTATTCTACAGACTTCATGTTGCATAAAGTCTAGATTATGTTGCCTGAATTTGTTTCATTTCAATGTTTCATTCCATCATATCTGTTCAATTTTTGTTTGAGTTACAGAATATACATGTATTTCCATTTCATGCAATTATGAAGTTTTTTTCTGTAATGTCCTCTACACTTTTTGAAACTATCTTATTTCAGTCCAGTCATTCAGCTTTCAAGTTCCCAGCTGTCTGTGACAGAACTGAACATTTAATCACAGTACAAATCTATATCCTATAATAACTGGCCCAAATTTTGGCTTCTTGGTAATTTTTCAAATGCATTGGTGAGATTGTGAACCCACATCAGAAGAATCAACAAAGAGAGGAAGTAGAATTGGAAAAATGTTTGTAACCAGAGTACATGAAACTGATCTAAAGAATTCGTCTAAATCAAGTACAGTGGAGCCCAAGTTAACCGAACTTTGGTAATTAGAGTTTCTGCTAAATAGAGGGGATTTTGAAATGAGTTTTTTTTTTCCTTCTTTATCTCTATTAAACATTTACTGCTAATTCGAGTTCGAACTGCCCCAAATTCTGATAAACAGAGCTGATTGAGGGCTCTCATCCTCTATCAATTCAATGCATGTTAATGTAGCCTAACGTCTGATTTCCAGCCCCATGGCCATGAAAACCAGTTTCCACAAACACGCTGACACAGGCCTGTTCAACATCTCCACTCTTCGCAGTCATGGAGGGGGTAGGTAGAGGCGCCAAAAATGATACAATTGGTAGGCTGCAGAGCCTTTCTCTTACGTGTCTGTCCCGACCAAGCGAGAAACATGCCGCGGTGGGTGGCAGTGGTACGGGTGGGGCCCCTGCACGCAGCGTGATTCTGTCCCCCAATGACCAATATGTGTGTGCGCCTGAAGAAAGGTCCCAGTTGTCGGTACAGCTATTTTTGAGCTAGGGGGTGAAAAGGTCGAAAAAGTCGTGCCTAGTCGGAAATGTACTTCTAGCAGAAAACACAAGTTTAACCATTTCTAAATAGTATGTGAAAAGGATTTTGGAATATTTTATGCTTAAATATTTTTTTATTATTTGTACCACATGTGACTTAACAAAGTTTTAAGAATGTGCTAAAAATGATATCAAGATGTTTTAGTTTTCTTGGTCCAATTTCGACACTAGTTTCCATTCACACCCTATCATGTTATATACCAAAAGTTTCAGCATCTCATTATTATATGTGATAAGACTGTATTTTCTAAGTGCTGTTGGTAAATAAAAATGGAAAACTTTCAAGCTGTTTTTCTCAAAAGTTTGGTTTTGCCCCGTCTTACAAAATGTGTTATATCTTCAAAACTACTTAAGACATTGGAAAAAATTTCAAAAGCAGCATGTTCAGCATTGAATTTCCTCTAAGAATATGCCCTTATCTCAAAATCCTAAATTTGAGACAACTGGGACGTTTCTTCAGGCGCACACACATATCAGCCAACAATACGGTATGCGAGACCATGCTCACATTATGGCCAGGGATATCAATTGCTGACGTAACCACAACAAGTATAGCCAAGATACAGTATACCGTATTACATAAATTACACACAGTAACTGTTGAACCACGAGCCGTACGGTGTGCCCACCATGCTCACATAGAGCAATTCTGGTACACACTAATCTCTTGCATAATGCTCGCTAAGCATCACTTGACTGTATCCAAAAGTAAAAAATTATGGTAAGGCCCTGGAGGAACAAGACCTCACTTTCATGAGGTCCTTAGACTTCAGTACTGCAAATACATCGCTGCAGTGTTTACACATTCACGACAACACACTCGATGAGGAGGGGGGGACGAGTACGACATTGTTATACTGCGTAATAGTAATTCCATGCCAGTGATAGCAAGGTGGGATAACGCAGTAGGCCCACAGTCTTGCATTTGAACATCGTACACAGGAGAATGTTTTTATCGATTGATGACGTCACACACAATACATGCGGCCAAGATAAAGACAGTTTGCTGACCAGAACTAAAAGGTCAAGGCCATTCAATGTTGCTTTTTTCTTCTACCATTACGGTGGGATCACTTGTAAAGAAAAAAATAATCGAAAGATCTCATGACTCATTCAGGTTCCTTTGCGTTCTTTTGTGTGTATATATGTGGGGGTGGGGAAGTCTGCAAAGGGATGTAATTACAGGTATGGTATGGGTCAGACTGGAAAATAATGGTTATTTCTCTGCTCAGAGGTAAACCGAACTTTGGTAAATCAAAGTATAATCCATTTCCCTGCGACTTCGAATTATACAGGCTCCACTGTAATAAAATGGTTAAATCGGTTAAATGAAGATATTTTGGCACTTTGAATAAAACAGTAACAGCAGAATGGTTCCAACTTTAGGAAAGGTCAATCTTGAATACCATACCTAGAGACATCAAGTGCATGGAAGGGTACACATCTTAAAATGTTTTTATCGTGACAGCTAGAGACATCAAAAGAATTCCGCATATTAATCTAAAGGGGCTGCTTGACAAGGAGCATCTTGAAAGTGAGTGTATACCAATATTAAGTTTAATTTTCATCTTTGAAACTAAGTTTGAATGGAATTTCTTTCTGGAACAGCACATAGACAAATGATTTGACAAATGGCATCCATGATACAAAGTTTTGTTCTTAGGATATGTAGTATGATACACTATCTGAACATCATGGTCAGAAACAGCTCAGATATTTATGACTAATTAATAAGCAGTATGACATGTACCTTTACACATGAATAGTCTTCAGCCTCAAACTTGGTCCATGACTCAGAGAATGTAGCTAAAGGCTTTGACTCAATCACAGGGACAGCTATAAAATAAAGCACATTTTGTTCTCTTTTGGTTATTTAAATTTCATGTGAAAAGTTTTGTGATGTCTTGAGAGCCTGGCATTTATTAAATCTTTTAAAGTTTGTAAACTATATAAAATGTTACAAATATTGGTTACTTTTACAAAAATCTTTATGAAGGCTTTTTATACAAACGCAAATAAATAAATAAATAAATAAGTAAATAAATAAATAAATGTGGACTTGAATCAATGCCAAAGGGCCTGGTCTGTGTCCATAAGTAATCAGAGTTTACTGTCACTATAATTTTTAGCTTGCTATTGCTCTAGTTACAATATCTAGCTCAAGCAGACTGATTTCAACAATTTGCAGTCAATAAAAGAAGCTGCAGTCAATGTAAACTGATTCAACAAATCCAAAATGGAACGCAATGATCAAAATCATATTCTTTCTCTGAATTCTAGTCACCAGTTGCATATTGTAACTGCTCCATGACATGGTATATGTATGTCAAACTTATGCCAAAAGACAACTGACAGTTCATTCCATTCCTGAGCATGAGGGCTATCAGATAATATTATGGAAATAGAAATGCGGCAATAGGAAAATGTGATAATCCAATGGAGTTGCCATGGCATAGGTTACCAGATGACAGGAAAAGAAACAGTTTTTACTTAATATCTCAACAGTGACAAAAATGACTTATGCCATAAGCGTAGAACAATGCAATATATAAAACCAAAGTTTCTGAATCACTATGATTGTCATGATTCGGATGTTGTTAAAACTCACGCAGAGAGTGAGTTGTTGTTGTTTTACCAGGGCCATGAGAAATTGGCTGGTGGCCTTGAACGGCCATCGCGAATTATAGTTGGTGAGTAAATAAATGTAAAGTTAAACTGTTAGAGTCACGCTTGTCAGTTTTAATGTTCGTGATTAATAAGTAATGGAGTAGGGGTGAAACAAGGTGGGGATAGTTGACATTGTTAAGTATGACTAGACAAGTTTTTGCACGTTAACTGGCTGGTAGAATAGTGCAGACGTATTACTACAATTAAAATGGTGGGAGGTTTCGACCAATGAGATAGCTGAACTAATTGGGCCAGCGGACTAGCACTGCTGGGTAGCCAGATAGTATAAAACATCGTGTAACGTTCAGATTCTTCGAATACAGACGAGCAGAAGCATCGTGCCGTGATGTATATCCGGTTGGCCAGTACTTGAACTGTGATTTGAAGACTAGAAGTCCTTGCTAACGGACTGACTGAGCTCTAGAAAGAAAGGTCTGAGTGGGCTGACCTTTGAAAGCCCACGCTGCGCTATTTTGATGTTCGCGCCTACCAGTAGGCGTGACCAATGGTAATATATCTTATTTGTTCAAGCATAATAGAAGATCAGAGATAGAGAGAGAACCACAGCCTCATAGGAAGTCTAAGGAAACCCCAGCTGGCACTCGACGACGAGTGGCCTGTGTTATAGAATTATTTCCATAGTATGATTGAAGTAATATGGCACATTGTTGATGAATTGAATAATGATTGTGCATATATATAAATAGTTTTTTTGCAACTGCATAATTACCTACAAGCCGAAGTGTGCTTCTGTAGGCTTGGAACGTACTGGGCTCTCCTAACATTCAAGCCCATATGATTTAGGGAGAGTTTGCCTGGCGACTGGCCAGTGGCGACTCAACAGTCACTTTAAATTGATATCTAGTTTCGTATAATATACCTATTTGCTATTGATTGCAGTACATCCAATAAGGAACCATAATTACATGAATATCATAGATTAAGTTAGTAATTAGAATTTATTGCTTTGAATATACCTCTATTGTCTTTTATTTTGTTTATTAATATTTATGTAAAACATGGCCTGACCGGCCTGACATATATAGATACTCTAGTTGTTTGATACTTTTCTTGTGTGGTTGTGTCCGAGTGTGAGTTAGCTGCCTCTCGTGCAGTCGAATGCTCCCCAAGACCCTAACTCTGCTCCTGACAATGATGTTTAAAAAAAAAAGTAAACAATAACTGAGAAAAAAATATATAGTGAAAGGTGAACTCGTACCTGCAGATCTGTCATTCTCTTGTGCAAAACCTGAGAAGGAAAACAGAAAAAATAAAAATAAAATACTTAAAGTATTATTTACATGGTTGCTTCAACTTGAGCCTTCTCATAAATCATGTGAAATGATTTCATGCTTTAGATCTACTTTCAAAAGCAGCTATGCCACCACAATGTCTTTACACAATAAAAATTTATTTGTGAAGCGCCCATTATAAATACCTAATTTAGAATACAATAATGTCTTGTTTGAAATTTTTCTGAGTCTGTAATTTGTACAGCTTTATGCACTGCAGAAGAAGTTAAAAATCAATGCCATTTTCAATTTGTTGTCAGCACCATTGGCTGATCATATTCCATCACTAAAGCTTTGCTAATCAAAAGAACTGCTACCTTTGTTTTCAGTTTGACGCACCAATACTAAATTGACTTGAATGTTGTGGACAGATCATTTCATTAATCACATTTAATCTAACAGATAAACAAAATATTATCCATACCTGGTTCAACTACCTCAACGCCTTCCCAGTCCTCTGCTGTTGTTACAATACTGGGCTTGTTATGTTCTGGGAGGATGCCATCATCTACATCACATGCATGCTTTGAAAATAAGTAAATGGCACTTGCATCATCTCTTTAGAAATAAATGATAAAACCAACTGTTTCAATATATTAATGGTTTTTCATCTATTTAAATGTGGTCATGATAATGGACATAAATCTTCACATTTAGAGGTTATTGCTAGCCATCAGTATTCAAGAATTCTACATTGCTTTTTTAAAATATATAATGATAAATCTCTGTCTGATGATATGATAACCCTGAATTTCAATAAAAACTAATAGCAGCAAATTCATGGTGACATAAAATTAAACAGAAATAACCATATCCTCCTTTGTATCACACTTGTTAAAACTTTTTTGCATGTGTTCAAGTTTGTAAAATTCAGCATTATAACTTATGTGGTTATTGAATTTGTTAATTCAAAGCATTACCTTAGGGAGCAAAGCAGATCTGCCTTCAGGAAGGGATTGACCAGAGCTTGAAACACTTGGCATCACACCTCTCAACCCCTGTAGATCATGTTCCTGCCCGGTTTCACCCATCTGGCCATGTGAAAGATTTGATATACTTGACTGAACACCCATTTCAGACTCTTTGGTTTGCATCTCCACAACAATGTCATTTCCTGATTTTTCTGATGAAGTGCTGAGAGGATTTGCAAGAAAATTCAAATCTGCTGACACTTTGCCAAGTGGGGTTAAAATCTCAGGCTGAAGATGATCAGAACCCGCTGTCTTCAGATCAAGTCCATTAATACTCATGGGAGTTGCTGAGATTAGATCAATTCCTGTTGTCCTTAAATCATTCTTCTGTGGGGTTAAATTTTCTTGTTTTGAAGGTGGTAGAATGTCAGGTCTGTCTGGCACCTCAAATTCTGAGTCTGAATCATATGACAAAGTTTCTCTGGGATGTGAAAAAAGAGACAATGGTGGAACATCCATGTCAAAGTCCTCTTGTTGTTGCTGTTGAGCTGAGATGTGAATATTCTCAGAGTTGACATCTTCAGGCTTTTGTTCTTTAACATGTTCTGAGTGGAGCCCATCCAAGGGAATATTCTGTAAAAAAAAAAATTCCAACTGAATGATGAGGCTAACAAACAAAACAGCAAAGGTTGTTCTCTGCAGTACCACACTGAATGCCTTCTTTTACTCCACATCTATCTGAAGCATGATGTATATGCAATGGGATGATGTACACACTGTGTTGCAAGCTTACTCTCACAAGTGCTGGGCGAGAGTCCAAATTTAGACTTGGATATCCAGTAAATGGATCAATCCTGTAATCTGGATACGAGCAGATGACCTGCTTGCAACTTGCTTTTAGAAATCTGGATCACAGGCTTGCTCAGTAGCAAAGCAATTGTGTCTCCATGCTTTAATGAAAAAAAAATAACAACTGCCCCCCTCAGACATTAGCAAAATTGCGTTATTGAAGTGTGCTCCCAAGGAAAATAAGAAAAAACAAGATCAAAGGAAAATAGAATTAACCGACCCCTCTTTGACCAAGGTCAGCAAACAAAAACAAAACCATGTGCATTACTGGGATATGGGGGAGTAGTGGAGGGAATGAGGGAGGAATGAGAAGCAAATCACCCTCCACTGTCGCCAACCAACTTGTTGCAGACTGAACTTGAATGCTGCAACCCTTTTTTCACTACGAACCAGATCAAGACCTGATTTCCATAACTGCTCTAAAATTAGGATCATGATCCGAATAGCCAGGTATTTTGAAGTGATGATCCAAATATCCAGATCACTCAAAAGCAAGTCTCTTCCCAGCAGTAACTCTCACACTAATAGGTGTTGGGTTGTAGAAGAGCTTTATTCAAAGTGATAGTAAAGGAAGAAACAACAACAAAAAAATCAGGTGTTTTGCAATGGACATAACACAAAAACAACCAAAAAAAAAAGACTCTAAATCATGTGAAAACAATGACGAACAAAAAAGGATAGAAGCTTTTAATCTCTAGGACTTCTCAGACCAAAGAGGCAGAAGAAAGGATGGTAGAAGACCCACAAAACAGACTCTAATGAAAATGAATGAAATCAAACTTAGCTTTACTTAGTGATTGTCAAGGGTCTCATGGTATGGACAAAAGATGTGATTTCTCTATAATTTGCCTACTGTGCTCAAGCTTTACAAATACATTCAAAATTGCATTTTTTATTTATTTATCTTTATTTCCTTATTCAATTTTGCCATATGTTCTGTGCATTCTTTGGGATACTCTTTAAAACTGATGTTTGAAACTGAATACTCCTTGCAAACATATAAATGAAACCCTTTCTTTGAAGTTTTCAGCATCTCTTATTCCCAAATGAATGTCACTACATGCTGTAATTAATTTAATTTTTACCACTAAGAGAAAATGCTTTTGCAAAGACAAAATATCCACTGCCACTTCCATCACTCAAAGACTTTATCATCCTGCAAAGATAAAGCATAGGCCACACCACCTTCCCCTTTCAATATCACATTTTTTCATATTTTTCAGTGTAGCCACACTATCATTTCATATAGGTCCAGTAAGCATTTGTTTTATCTACTTCCTAATACCACATAAGCATCAATTGCAAGTGATAGCAAGACTCACCTGTTCAGAGCTGCTGATGCAAGTTTTACTGACCATATCAACATCCACACCAACTAAATCTGGTAATTCAGAGATCTGGACATAATCAACATCTCTGCAGTCATTATGCGATGAATCCACTAAAATTATATCTTGTGGCCTGCTGTCATCTCCACTCAGTTCAAAGGTCAGTTCATCTAACGAAACTGCTAGTGCTACACTTGTATTTGGTTCCATCTGTTGGAAGAAGCCTCTGATAATTTCAGGACACAGCACAGTTACTACTGGGAGAACAAAAAATGTACTGTGGCATTTTTTCATCATCAAGGAGCTAAAAAAAAAAAGCATCCGATTTCCAGGAAATGCCTTATTTCTTTTAGGTTCAAATACTCTGAAAGGCCTAGGACAGTGTAAAGGCACATTATGTATATTTTCATGTTGCCTTTCTGACTTTCTTTCACAAGGTCCATCTGTGCTAATGCATTCAGTCTTATAAAGTATAAATTTTCAATCTATTAAGCAGGTCTTTTATTTTGGAACACGATGTTATTTGGATTTTGCATGAAAGCAAGACATGCTGATTGGTTTCTCTCAGAGCAAGCTATCTCCCTCATATGGACACCACACAAACAAGTATTAACAAATGCCACCAAACCACAGGCTTATTGAGTATTAATTATTAAACACATGGTTCATGATGGCCTACCAATAACCCACTAAAAAGATTTAATCCACTGCATTCTAAGATATCTAGGATCTTAAATTCAATCAACTGGCGAGTAAGAAAAAAAAGGTAGCCTACATGCATTTTTAAAAATATGAATTATTCCGAAGGATTTCATCTTCAGTGTGTCATTATCTTCATCCTCTGTCCTCATATTAGCCTTTCCTGTTTTCCCTTGCTGTATCTAAGCTATAACAGAATGCAGAGTTGATGGATTAAATCTCACTAAGTGCTTCAGCAGCATTTCACAATGAGTTTTAAACTACCCTGTATGAAATATCGGTACGTAATGAAATCGTGAAACACAAAATATTTCATGACTCATTTTCAGTATAACCATAATAATGGAAAACTGTTCTCTTGTATAAAAGTGACATACGAGAGAAGGCTGCTTGAAGTCAATGAGGCTTTTGCAAAAGATTCTGATCATAATGCTTTTCCTTCCAGGATTCTAATTATTTTATAATATAATAACTGTCCCATTCTCTGAAAAGACAAAGGACATCGCCTCAGGCAGAGAGGAATTAGTACAAAAAGTTAAGTTAATCTTAGGCGCCAAGATTTGTAGGGCCACAATTCAAGGAAACAGTCAGATACGTTTTTATCAATTTCTTCAGTAAAAACAGTATCTTTTGCTTGACATTGCCACGGTAAAATTTCCAGTCAAATGCAAGTGCCTACCTCTCCTCTTCAAAATGTGACATTTCAATGGGCTAGCAAAGTAAGCACTCGGCTTGCAAAAATCAGCCAACCTCTTCCTCCTCACCTTCTCTTGTCTGCAGGCCTACCAATCATGAGCAAATCAGTGGAAAGGGGGGATGACGAAGGAAATTAGGCTTTATATTAACAGTAACTAGTGCATGAAGATGGTGTGCACCACCACATGTTGAACGCAGCATAATTTAATGTGATTCTCTCTGAATTCAAATGTAAAGTTACAGGATATGGTTTGTGAAAAAAAGACTGGAGATCAAATCAGCAACACAAAGCAAACTCACAGAAATACTTTTTCATCATTTCAAGGCTCCAGATCTCAAAAAGAACCTTCCATGGGTGAAGGAAACTTAAAAATTTCACAGAAATCTGAGCAATATGAGCAGCAGCAGGTCTTGATGAAAATCAGGCAGTTTTCTTGTTGTGGACATTAGAAACAGGACAGATGAAACAAAACATATGATCTCAATGGTGAGGAATAGGACTCTACATAGTTTGGGTAAGAACATAACACGAGCGTGATGTGATTCAGACTCTTTGGGATTATCACATGATTTGCATGTTGATCTTGTGGGATTATCTCATTCTGATCAGGGGACTGATAAGAAAGAAGTAATTCATTCAGATAGATTTATCACTGTGATGAGGAAAAACAAGACTTCATGAGAAGGCAAAGTGAGATTCTTAAGGACTTACTTCTTTGCCAGCTTTCACAGTGTACTTCCAAATATATATTACAAGAGAGGATTACATGTTTTATATGATAAAAATACTCGCCCGCTTGTTAACAAGCCCTACAGCCGCTCACAAAGTTTGGATTTGCATGAAATTTTACAGGTGCCTTCTTTTCAACCTGCAGAAGGTTCTTCTTTAACCCATTCGCTATGGCAAGCCGAATATTCGGCTCACAGGTTTTCGATTCGCTACAAGTGGACACTGATTTTCCAGCACTATTATCTATGCCACCATTTCAAGATATCGAATCCTATCCTGGTTCATTGATTTTCCGTTACTTTAATGTATAATAAAAAATATGTTATCTCTTGTGTTCATATTGAGTGAAAGGAAAAACATTTAAAGTTCAAACTGGATAGTGTTGAGAGTTCCTGCCCACACCTACAAAAGTTACCGTAGGAAATGAGTTAAGGACCATTTACATGCACAGATAAATTGTTCCAAAATGAAACGATCTATTGTCTTACATATAAATGCAAAATCTGATACAATTTAATGGGTCCACTGATGGATCGGAGAACATCAGGCACTGCCTGATATTTTTCGTACGATCACCATCAGATTTGGGAGTGGCAGGCAGGAAGTGAAAATTCTTGTGAAATTTGACATCCCGTGGGTAAAATTTTAGTGTTAAAAATATTGAAATACTTATCACAGCCCAAAACTATTTGCATTTTCGGAATCAGCGCCCCAAAATTAGCACAAAATGGGTCGCAAGGAACTCGATTTGATGCATTATTTAAGGTTTTAAGTTTTTATGAAAAATACAGTTTGCCTTTGTGCATTCTTGTGCAATGTTGGCTTCAATGTTTTCATTTTGTTACTTTTATCTTGAATGGGATGGGACGGAGATATCTCCATGAGGAAAAATTTGCATTGTCCGGTCTTCAATGTTCTTCCTGTGGCTAGAAAGCGAAGTGTTGCAGTGAGTCTTTCATGTGGACTAATCGCCTTTCTCATCACTGTAGTTTGTTTTTCAATCAAAGGACTCACGGCGCTTAGCAGTTGAAAATATGTCTCTTTTTCCATCCCTAGAAAATTGTTGAAATCTCCAGGAAAAGCTCTTATTTCTACTAGAAGGTTTGTGTGAGTGAAAACGTTTCTTTTTAAAAGCCAGTCTTTTGTTCAAATCAGCTTCTTTCTTTTTCTTTTGTTATTTACAATCGCCCATAGAGCAAGCAAATTATCTGCATAGTCGTCGCAATGAGACATTGTGGCTTTCTGATTCAAGAGTGAAATCAAATCTAGTTATAATCAAGGAAGTCGTGACGTCGCTTCCTTTGAACGACAGATCGTTAGTTATGTGTAAGCACAATACACAGGACGGAAAAAATTGACAGGTCTCATGAGCGATACATCGGTTCTGATTCATCTGCACGTGTAAATGGGCCTTTAGATTTGGAGACTTGAGATGGTGGGTAAGTATTTTTTGGAGTTTGCTTTGTGTCGCTGATTTCACCTCCGGTTCTTCTTTTCACGTACCCATAAGCTCATGATGTCACCACCTCTTTCTGCTACACCATCCACACTGAATTGACACTCTGATGAACACACATCAAGCCTACTTTCTTTCATTCACTTCAGAACACAACACATCGCTTGACCGCCTCCATCTCCCCCCCCCCCCCCACCCCTCCTAACAGCTCATGATGTTGGTAAGGAAACAAAAGATTGTAGGGCGGCAGAGCTAAACCTAACATTTTGTACTGATTTCTTTCTATCTGAAGTGGTGCCTTCTGTCAATTATCATTTGTGGAATGGGACAGTAACTTAAACAAAGTAACTGTACAATATGCAGATTACCGCCATTTCATGACAAACTTCGCATCCAGAAGTGAAACTAATAAACAGTTTATCCCTCACAACACCGGAGCCGCTGCTGGTACGAAAATAAAATGTTTTACCACAAGGTAAATCATATTTGGTCTCTCATCAGATCAGTAATTAATGAAAAACTAACCCAGATCTTTCCACTTCTGCTTTTTGAAATCTACTGGCGTAATCAGTTGATTCAGTGTGTAGTGCCGCACCTCGGGGCCAGCTGTTTTCCCTCTGTTGTCTGTATAGGGGACATTATTGGAGGACATGTTCTGCATTCTCTGGGCAGTTTCCACATGGGCATGTCTCAGTTTCTCCAACCCTGAATTTTTTGTAAAGGTGCTGCCGGAGTCTGTTATGTCCAGTTCTCAGCCTAAAAATGATAGTTTGCTCCTTTCTGCTGAGCAAGTGTATCGCATCGTCTGTTACATGGCTTGGGTGACTTTGTTTCCACTTGGATTTCAAGGCTGCCTTAACGTGGCTTTTGGCTTCTGAGACTGTTATGTTTTCTCTGACTTGGGGGAAGTTTGCTCCATTTTTTGCCAGAGTTTCTGCCTTATCATTTCCGATGATGTTACAGTGGCCAGGGATCCACTGGAGAACCACGTTGCTTGCTGTGTGGCATAACTCCACTGAGGCAGAGGTGAGTTTGTTTTGATGATAATCATGTGAACTTTGAAGGGCCTGCAGGACTGACCTAGCATCTGTGAGAATAACTATTTTTTTGTTGTATATGTCTTGGTTTTGTAAGTTTAGCGCAGCTTCTAGTATAGCTTCTGTTTCTGCTCTGTAGTTGGTAGAATATTTCCCTGTGGGTACTGATAGTTCTGATTCATCCCCATTAGTCCATTGGATATATACACCACCTCCTCCATCTCTTACGGCTTCTTGTGCTGACCCGTTCGTGAATACCCGGATCCAGCTGTTTTGTGGATAGGAGCTGTCCAGCATTTCCTGTGTGAGTGATTGCAGCTCTGCCGTGGACTGATTGGTCTTGGAGGTGATGCCGTAAATGGTGTCTTTTATTAGGGGAAAGTGTTGTCTTTCCCATGGAGGGCAGCAGTCAACATCTGTAAGGTCCTCGTCTTCATCTATGGGTGGGATTTTAAGGTTGTTTAACTGTTGTCTAGCTGATTTTATAAAGCTGGTTCTCTTTAGTCTGCTTTTTGTTGGTTTCTTTACTCTAAAATTCATAGGGTGATTTCGAAGGTTTTGAAACTTTGTTAGCTGTGAGGTTTGTTTTCCATTTTTTCTGTCCTCCAGTGGTTGTAAACCAGTGTTGCTCTCCATCTCTACAATAGGTGTGGATTTCATTTCCCCGGTGATAATTCGAAGGCTCTGGTTTTGGATGCGTTCCACTCTCTGGAAATTGCTCTTTGCTGCTGCTCCCCATGCTGAGATACCATACTCCAGAACCGGACGTATGTATCCGGTGTAGGTTTTCTTGAGTATGTTTTGTGCTGCACCCCAATCTGTGCCTGCCAACTTTTTTAGGAGCGCAATCCGCTGCATTGCTTTAGTTTGGGTCTTTTCCAGATGGGCTTTCCATGTCAGTTGTTGGTCAAATGTGACTCCGAGGTATGAGGGTGAGTCATCTTTGATGAGAAGCTCGTTGTTGATTTTGAGTTTAGGTGCCTGCATCCTGGTGGAGAGACTAAAGTGTGTAAGTTGTTTTCTTGGCAATCAGCTTCATGTTCCATGTTGTTGTCCACTGTTGTAGGTTGTTTAGGGTAGACTGAAGACGCATCTGAGCTGTGCCAATGCTTGTCTCCGAACAGAGTAGTGCCAGATCATCAGCATACATTACTGCTTTCACTCTTGGAGTTAGAATTTCTTTTATGTCATTCATGAAGAGGTTGAAGAGTGTGGGGGATATCACTCCTCCCTGAGGGACTCCATGTTTCAGTTGTGCAGTGCTACTTTGTTTCCCTTGTAACCTTACTTTTGCTCTCCTATCGGTGATGTATTGTTTTATCCACTGGTACATCCGGTTGGACACTTTCGCCTTCAGGAGTTTAAGAAGGAGACCATTCTTCCGTACGCGGTCGAAAGCTTTCTCCATGTCTACCCATACTGCGATGGTCACTTTCTTTTCCTGGAAACCGTCTTCTACGACTTGTGATATGTAGGTTATCTGGTCCTCTGTTGATCTACATTTTCTGAAACCGGCTTGTTCATCCATGATAAGCCTTTCCTTCTCGATGAACCAGGTTAGTCTGCTGTTTATGATATATTACATGTGTATACTAGTGTGGTGTCTTAGTGTGGGTAGTGTTGTATGCTTGGATAACAAACAGGATGGGATGTGATAATGCATAATATGTGTACTGTCCGTCTGTCTCAGTGGTAGTGTCATAGATCCCTGTTCAGCATTTCATGTTCACAAAACCAACAAGCAGATTTTGGCATTCCAATGTAAATAGGTTCATCTCTTAGTTAATTATTTCTCAATAAGTATGTCAAAATTCATGCGACATGGGGGCTACAATTTCCAATTTAGTGAAGGCTTGCAGCAGCAGCGGCCATAGGGCTGAAAAATGTAAACAAATCAGGGTGGCCGCGTAGCCAGGAAGTCGGTCATTAGAGTGCTTCACAAGCAGCCAGAATAGAAATACGAAAGGGTTAAATGGATACATACGCAGGTTCAGGTCTTAACTCTTATCCGTAGATATGGTTTTCTTGGTTTGGTAATGCTTGGCATAACTAAGTTAAAAACAAAGTTAACTAAGAATTCCCTCACAATTACTCAGGTTCTCAGTAGCATAGAGGTTAGCATCTTTGCCTGTCAGTAATGGGACCCTGGTTCAATTCTCAGGTGGGCAGTTTTATTATTGTTTTTATGTCTTTTAATTAGGAATTAGGGTGGACATGCTTTGGTGCTGCTAACAAAGCAAGAACTCGCAGCTAAGTAAACTGTTTCGCTTCGTTTCTGTGCGTTTCCTGTTGAATTCTTTTATAGTTCGATTTTTTTTCACTTGACAAGGGCGAAAGCCGAAAATTTTGTGCATTTTCCGTCTTCTCTTTAGTTTGCTTTGTATTGTTTGAGTTTTATTTCTCACGCAGGGTTTCGCAACATATAGCCTTTTCTTTTTGCCCAGGTTTGACTTTGCTTATAGCCCTGCTGCGACCCCACAGTTTTTCTGTGGTTTTTATGATATTTCGTGAACGCCTCCAAGACCAATGAGTTCAGCAATAGTTTCCGAGCTTTTCACTCGCAAAAGACGGACGAACTCATTGAGAACTCTCGTTTAGAACATTGAACCTAGGCCGAATTATTCAAATTACCCCACAACAAGTTTCCGTCCTCAGTTGTGAGCTTCTGAGAAATTGGTCGGATGTGAACTGGTGAGAAAACTAAGGCGTCCTCGGTAGCCATATAGGAACGAGTAATAACAAAAAGTTTAAATTACAATCCATAACAAAATAAATATTTTGCGGATACAACTTTTTCTGCTCCGAGTACCTTGTCAAATCTCATTACTTTATAAGTAATCTCTTCTTATAGTAACAAGTATAGCAGTTGTGAGAAAATGCAGATTAAAACCCTGAAGTTAAAATATATCTCATGTTTTGTTTTGCTTGAGACTGGATTAATTCGATTTTCGACGGGTTTATAACAAATATGCCACGTTGAGTGTTAAGTTCATTCTTACAAAATGAATTATTTTAATGTTTATTTATTCAAAATATTGCACTAAACAATTCTGCAGTCTGTCTGCAGTTTGATTTGCTTTCGGTAGCTAAATATTTATATCTCAATTTACTTTGAATCTTTTTATTTCATGTTAAAAATGCTAAAAACAGGGATCATCCCAAAACAAAGATCTCAAATCCGAATCCTTTTATTTACCTGGCAAAAACCAGCCGTTACTGATAATCGTCCTCTTCCGCATAACCTGTGGCCAGCGGTGTAGTTTTGAGTTATACGATTCATTATTAATCACGCCTTATTTAGTATGATTGTCATTTAAAAGGTATCGATACATGATTGCAAATCAAACCTGCAGGCGAAGGTGTTCTTTTTCACTTTCGTGGTTGTTGAATCTCCTGAGAAGTAAGACAACGTTTGGCGACCAGCTAACAACCTGTTGTCGTGTTGAGGTATTTTTTATTGTACTCGATCTAGATCTAGATCTGTTAATCAGAATGTTTGTACTATTTGTAGGTCTTTTTTGTATGGCCCTAGCTATGGAGTTCTATGTGACTAGATCTATCTATCTAGATAAGCCTAACACTGTGGCACCGGAGGCAAGTAGATCTAGATCTAGGCTCTAGATCTAGATCTAGATTCTAGATCTAGCTAGATTTAGATCTAGTGGTAAAGGTGCAGTTTAGCCCTCCAAATTCTTCCTGCGCTGGTCATGTGCACTTCAACTGTTCCATCAAGTGCGTGGCCTCTCATTTTCATTTAAAAAAATAAAGTGTGTATCCGCCGATACTGTCGCATAAAAGTTCCCCTAGGATTTTTGGCGCTTTTTCGGTTGTTCCCACCCCAACTTACCTAGGCTATATTAGTCGATTGTCAGATTGATATGTAACGACGTGAGGTTCTAGTCAGTTTGTATCATCGAGGCCGTAGGCCGATGTTCGTCTGGGTGGTAGTCAGATTGACATTATATCACTATCAGGGAAAGCCGCCGGGGTAGCTATGTATTGTTTTCTCTCGGGCTATGGAACGCATTCGGAAGTCCTTCCGTAACTGGGGAACAACCGAAAAAGCGCGGGATTTTTTTTATCCGCCAACATAAATTCTGTTTGCAAGTCATCTCCCCTGATTCAAACCCTTCTGTCAGGATTAGGATTTGAATTGCCGTGCTGGGTCACGCATTGTTTAGTACATGGCATCATTGATTTTAGTCAGTCCAAACGTCCTTGAACTGTTCCCGTGGACAGTTTGTTTTTGTAACGCTTTTCTTAGAGATGGAAAGAAAGTGGGTCAGGATAGAACGAATGGATAAATTAACAGTGACGATGCAGTTTGCAACCCCGTAGTTTGGGTGTACTTTAACAGGGAAAGACGGGGCGAATAAGGGGTGAATAAATTCGTACATAAAACGTTTAGGGTGTAGAGACTTTGCGAAAGGTTTTGACATCCTAAGTCTGACTTTGTCTGTTGCTATTAATAGAATCTATTGGCGCTGCGAGCGGAGCTCGAAGTGGATGCACCAATCAAATTTGAGCAGTCACGTGATTTGCAGAAGATAAGCGGTGACATGTTTATGCTACCTCACTCCATGCAGCGTATCCTATTCTGCGAAGGTGTCGGCTAAGGTTCAGCCAGAGGGAACCATAAGACTGTTAACGTCATGTCTATGTCCTGGATAGACAATGAAAATAACCCACAGCTATTTTCTCCAGTTCCCTGAAATTGTTTCAGGGAACCAATCGTAAGTTTCATCACAATGATTCGAGATGATGTGAATCTGACCCTAACTTTCCAGTAGAAGTGCGACCAAGGGAATGCAAGACCATAAAGTTTTACTTGCAATTAAGATCTAGAACGAGTGACTGATATACACATTTGTAAATTGTAATTGATGTGTCTGGATGAGGCTGGGGATTGCCAGCCCATCCTAGAACAGATCTAGATCTATCTTAACTACGTCAGTGTGTCTTGACGGTTTGATCCTTTATAAGCAGTTAAATGAGTTAATATTGTCGTCTGAGACATAAGTATATTATTTGTGAAGTAATAGGCAGTCTATATTTCTGAAGATAAATAATTACTAAGTAAACTGTGAATGAATCAGAATGATATAGAGTCTCAAATCTCTTAAGACTCTAGAGGAGATTTATAGTTATGTATTTTAGTATTTTCATTTGATGCTGCTGATGTTGTCTTTTGATATGTAAGATAGACGAAATTGTTAGGACTTTTAGGTAATAAATTTGTGGCCCTACAAGGTCCTTGATATAACTTACTCGAAATTGTTATTAGTGTATGTGGCATGGTATGGCAGAGTAATTTCTAAAACCTCTCGATTTAAATGCAGTCGAACACCTAAATTTATAATTTAGTAATCCCCAACGTAACACTCGAGGGCACACCCCTCTTCCAACTCGTAACACTGGAGAGGGACCCTTAAAGAACCTTAGATAACGCCATGCCACTTAGTTAGATTATTTTAAAACCTATTGTATTTTTTTATTCCATTATTTGATATTGTACTGTTCTAATATTATGTTTTCAGGTGCTTTTTATTATAGAGTTTAAACAATTTGTATTAATCGAATATTTTGTTTCAATTTCATATGGTGAACATCCCAACATCCCATTGACCCGTGGACACCGGCGAGGGAACCCTTTCATCATCCGGTTTTACTTCAGACAGAAATACAAGTTTGGGCTTGGAGCTATGGATTGAGGATATTTACCATCTGAATTCCTCAAAAATAAAGATAAGTGATCCATCTATCTAACAGTCTTGGGGAGGGCGACGTACTTTCCGCTCTGTGTGTATTGTTCCAGGCCATTTTACTATTTACTATATGTTTAGTTTAAGTGCGGGAGGTTGGTTGGGATCATAGGTTAGCATATCTTCTTTGCCATTACGAAGGATATTGGAGGCCTTGGTGGCTATGTAAAATAACTCGGGGGGATTTGCTTCTCTGTGAATAGTTCTATTAGGGATCCATTATTCGTATAGATTGTGGCGTTTCTTACTTCCTCACCTTTCTTTAGGAAGATGTCTCTCCTGTCTTTTTCTTAAACTATCTGTAATATAAGTTAGGACTTGTAGGGTCTGTTATCGTTCGTTTTACTTGTCAGTATACGTCCTGTTTATTGTATTTTTTTTTGCTTATAAACTTTAAACTACTATAATAACATTGATATGTTTACAATATATGCCTGAGGTGTTTCACGTGCTAAAACCACGTTGAATTGTAATCTGGTATTGACATATGTGAGAGAGAGATATAATAATTTTTGGTTCACGTGACAATTTCACGTTGAAGATAGATCTAGAGAGAATAATTTTGCAGTGGTAACAGAAGACACTGCGTGTGCGCATTTTGAGAAGAGAGAGAATTTTGAGAGTGTTTTGAGAACACAGAGATATTTCAAATTTGTCGTGTTGAGAAAGATATAGTTTTGATTCATCGCATTGAGAGAGCGATTCGTTTTGACAGTGATAACAGAGGACACTGATTCTTGCGTTGAGAGAGACGTAAAATTTTGAGATTGATCACTCAAGACATTAATTTATCGCAGTAAAGGCGATATATAGTATTTTATTGCAGTGGGAGCAACGGATAGACGGCACTGCCTTACTAGAATTTATATTGAGAGAGAGAGAGATAAAGTTTTTGCAGTTTAAGTGATACTGCCTGTAATTTTCAGAGAGAGATAAAGTGTTTGCAGTTTAAGTGATACTGCCTGTAATTTTCAGAGAGAGATAAAGTGTTTGCAGTTTAAGTGATACTGCCTGTAATTTTGAGAGAGAGAGATAGAACGTTCTTTTCGCGAAGCAGTGCTAACATAAGACACTGAGTTAATATTAACAGTCAATAACTGTTCATATAAGATATTGATACCGCGATATACCGTAACATTGGGTAAATATTTACTAACTTTACAGACTTTAACATATCATGGCTGAGTTTCTTAAATATTTAGAATCTGCCAAAGTTCTGGGCATACCAGAGGAAGAACGCGCCGCGTGGTGCGAACGACACGTACAACAAGACCGAGAGCGCGAGGATCGAAAAGAAGCAAGAGAAAGAGAAAGAGAAAAAGAAGAAAGAGAAAGAGAAAAAGAAGTAGAAAGAGAAAAGGAAAGAGAAAGAGAAAGGGAGAAAGAAAGAGAGAGAGAAAAGGAAAGACAGCATGAACTAGCAATTAAAAAGTTAGAGCAACAATCGCTTGTAACACCCACTACTGCCACCAATTCTTATGCTACTAAACCAAAACTACCACCATTTAATGAAAAACTCGACCGGATCGACGCATATTTACATCGGTTCGAGTTACACGCTAAATGCGTCGGATGGCAGCAGGCGATGTACAGTTCATGCCTGTCCAATTTATTAACGGGTAAGGCTTTAGAGGTATTTCACAGCCTTAAAGTAGAAGATGCCAACGATTATGACAAGCTTAAAACAGCACTGCTTAAGCGATTCCAGCATACCGAGGATGGCTTCCATCAAAGATTTCGCTCATGTAAACCTGAGCCATCTGAAAATTTCTCAACTTATGTCAATCGGTTGAAACATTATTTAGATCGCTGGATAGAGCTCGCGAACGTAACTACCGGAAATTATTCCCAACTATACGATTTGGTCTTAAAGGACCAAATCTATACCGCATGTCATTCCGATTTAGTCGCCCACCTTAAAGAGAGGGCTCCGACATCCTCTGAAGAAATCACATCGTGCGCCGAACGATACGCGTCCGCCCACCCAAATCGTCCTTTGGCAAAGCCTTCAACTACAACACCGTGTTATGCCAACGTAGGCAAAGGAGCGCCAACCGGACACGATCGTTCAAGGGCGACTCGTCGTCAGGCCCCAAATTCACGCTTTCAATCAGAGCCGCCTTTTTGTAGACAGAGAGATTTTCCGAATCGAGGTAATGCATCCCCGCGTCGAGGATATCAGACTTATTCTTTTTACGAGCCTCGCCCATATTATCGTGGCAACTATCCAGGCCAACAATATAACCGGCCTCAGGGACCGCCGCGACGAGTGCATTTTGATGATAATCATAATTATAATAGACCGCAGAGTCTTCCCTATCGTGGAAACGATCCTAATCGTACTATATGTTATAAGTGTAATAGGGTAGGCCACATACAGAGATTTTGTAACGTGAAATTGGAATCCGCAAATGCCTGCTCGGTTAAACCTACACTTTATGAGACTGACGGTCATTCTGAATCTTCATGACAATCAAAGACTATTCCAGTCATGTCCGCCCTACATGAACTGGGTGAATTAACATTTTACCAGGGCCGCGTGAACGCGATTCGCGCTTCTGTTCTACGTGACTCCGGATGCACGACTATCGGCGTTCGACAGTCACTAGTCCGTCCAACACAATTTTTGGACAAGGAGGTAACTTGTATTACTTTTGGCGGATCTGTAGAGCGATTCCGTCTTGCAGAAGTTTATATTGATACACCTTTTCTCACAGGTATTGTTACTGCATGTGTACTGCCTAATCCAGTGGCTGATGTAATCATAGGGAATGTACCTCAAGTAAATAAGTTTCCTATCGGTAACTTGGAAATTTGGACTGAGGATGAGAGTATTGCTTGTGCGACAACACGCTTACAATCGAGTCGACGAGCAGACAGTCCATTGAATAATCCTACTATTGAAGTGAACATAACGTCTAGTGCATTTCATGATGAGCAACATTCAGATCCCACATTGAAACATTTGTTTGCTAAGGTTGATCCTACCGCACCGGATACCTCTAAGTTTCTTATGAAAGATGATTTATTATATCGTAATTTCCGGAATAAGCGAGAGGCCATTATGCAACTTGTAGTACCGAGATCTTTTCGTCGCGACATTATTCGTCTCGCGCATGACACTTCCTTGGCGGGTCACCAGGGAAAGGCCAGAACTAAGTCTCGAATACTATCGCATTTTTTTTGGCCCAGTATTTACGCAGATGTAAACCGGTTCGTATCAACATGTGACGTATGTCAGAGACGTACCCCTAAAGGAAGAGCATCGAGAGCTCCTCTGCAGGAGATGCCTATGGTCTCCAGACCATTTGAGCGCGTTGCCGTAGATATAGTTGGTCCTCTACACAAGTCAGACAGAGGACATCGTTTTATACTTTCTGTCATTGACTACGCAACCCGTTGGCCAGAGGCCATTCCGCTAAAAGACATTTCAGCTGATCATGTCGCTGAAGCTCTTATTACTATTTTTTCGCGTCTTGGGTTTCCAGTTGAAATTTTATCGGACAGAGGTCCACAGTTTACCTCTGAGCTTTTTAAGAAAGTCTTGGAATTGGTCGGGATTAAACAAAGATTGACATCTCCATATCACCCACAGTCTAATGGCTGCTGTGAACGTTGGAATGCTACCATGAAAAGTATGCTTGCACGAGTTTCCGCCGACAAACCGAGTGATTGGGATCGACAACTCCCCGCTATTCTTTTTGCATACCGAGAACTACCGAACGCATCGACGGGTTTTTCTCCCTTCGAATTATTGTATGGTCGTAAGCCGCGTGGTCCAATGGCCATACTCCATGATTTATTCGCCGGATCAGACACCGACGACAACGATACGCGGTCTGCATATCAATACGTTGTAGACTTGCGCCAGCGAATTCTTAACGCATGTCAGCTCGCACAAAAATCTTCAGCTGCGCATGCTAGTCTTTATAAACAATATCGTGATCAAGGTAGCCGATTGCGAACCTTGACCGTCGGAGACCAAACTCTTGTTCTCCTTCCGGAAACGAAAAATAAACTCCTCCTTACATGGAAAGGACCTTTCAAAGTTCTAAAGAGACTTTCTCGAGTAAATTATCTTATCAAGATTCGAGGACAGGACAAAGTCTTCCATATAAATATGTTAAAGCAATACCTGTCCGACGATGATAATCGACAGAATAATCGCCGAAATGTGGTTGCACAGGCCAATGCGGCCTTGGTTTCAGTTGACGATGATGATCCTATTAAGATAGAGAATTCAATACCCGCACTTCGATCTTCTGAAAACACTTCGGATGTGAATATAAATCCAGATTTATCTGAATCGCAAAGGCAAGATTTAAGAGATTTGCTTAACGAGTTTACTACAGTCTTTACTGATCTACCAGGTAATACTTCTTTGGTACAGCATGTTATAAGATTAAAGACGGATATACCCGTCTTTGTTAAACCATACCCGCGTCCGCTGCACGCACAAGAGACTATAATAACCGAGGTACGTAACATGTTTCACCTGGGAGTGATAGAACGATCGACGAGTCCATATAACTCACCCATCGTCTTAGTGAAAAAAAAAGATGATACCGTGCGTTTTTGTATTGATTATCGTAAACTTAATGAGGTTACAATATATGACGCGGAACCGATTCCCAACCAGGAGAATCTTTTTGCTCAGTTAGCGAGGGCAACGATTTTTTCTAAAATCGATCTTTCCAAAGGTTATTGGCAAATTCCGCTTGATGAGAATAGCAAGCAATATACCGCTTTTCAGACTCCGTTGGGTCTTATGCAGTGGCGCTATATGCCTTTCGGGTTAGTTACAGCCCCTGCTACTTTCGCCCGTATGATGACAATATTGCTCCAGGGTATGAATTCCGTATTGTCGTATTTTGACGACATTTGTATTTATGAAACCGATTGGTCGGGCCACCTCGCAGCCCTACGACAAGTTTTTATTGCTCTTCGTCGAGCTGGCCTTACGGCAAAACCCAGTAAGGTATTTTTAGGCTACAATGAAATTAATTTTCTGGGCCATACAATTGCCCACGGCGTTCAGACTCCTGATGACAAGAAGATAACTACCATCTTAAAGCTCCAAGCTCCTCGAACTAAGAAAGAAGTTCGTAGTTTATTGGGCTTTCTTAACTATTATAGGAAATTCATTCCAAATTTTTCTTCGCTTACAGCTCCGTTGTCGGACCTCACAAGAAAGAATTTTCCTAATAAAGTGAAATGGACAACCGAATGTGCTGATACACTTCGTACCGTTCAACAATTGTTTTCCACTTCCCCCATTCTCATACTACCAGACATAAACCAAACATTTATTGTCCGCACTGATGCGTCGGACAAGGGATTGGGAGCTGTGTTATTACAGGAACGAGACGATACCTTGCGGCCATGTCTATACGCCAGCCGCAAGTTGCTAGATAGGGAATGCCGCTATGCAATTATCGAGCGAGAGTGCCTCGCTATCATTTTTGCTGTAAACGCATTTTCGAGATATCTACTCATGTCTGAATTTATAATTGAAACGGACCATCGTCCGTTGTTATTCTTAAAGACTAACAGGGCTAAAAATGCTCGATTAACGAGATGGAGTCTTGCACTCCAGGAATACCGCTTTGTTATCCGTGCTATCCCTGGCGGTGACAATTCCCAAGCTGATATTTTGTCACGTCTGATTTAATTTCCTATTAAAGATTGTTGTGTCTTGTATTGGGGTTGGATAGTGCTTGTCCCCCTCAATTCTAGACGGTGGATGGATTCACATTTATCTTGTTCATTACTTTATGAACCAGTTTTACAATCCTTTTTTTTGTGAATATCCTTTTTCCACCAGCGTCATTCCTGACTGTGACCTGAACTTCTGGCAAACCTGACGCCCTTGTCAGCGGGTTAATGAGATGAACACATGGCAAACCAAGCTACCACAGCTACTGCTGCCATTGGATACCACAGTATTTTAATTAACAATATATTGTGTGTGAATGTGTATATAAGCAGCAATTGTGTGTGTTGACTAAATAATTATGAGCCTATTCCTTCAGTAAGGCTTCATTATTTGATAATAGTTATACTTTAATCCAGCAGTATACAGTGATATACTCATTATTATTATAGATGTTTCTGAGAATTTTGATTGTGTGCAGTAGGAATGTTTAAATAGAATAAATTCTATAGAACGTGGCATCAATAATTGTATGCTTTTTGTCCATCCACTATGCACGTTCTTAGTTAGATTTTTCTTCTCAAGCTTAAGACTCATTTTTCTACAGTACTACTTAAGCCCCTACCACAATAACTTTGAGATTTTTTGGATCTTATCGTGTAAATTTTTCTTAAAATTTTCACTGGGGTGGGGGATATGTCAGGATTAGGATTTGAATTGCCGTGCTGGGTCACGCATTGTTTAGTACATGGCATCATTGATTTTAGTCAGTCCAAACGTCCTTGAACTGTTCCCGTGGACAGTTTGTTTTTGTAACGCTTTTCTTAGAGATGGAAAGAAAGTGGGTCAGGATAGAACGAATGGATAAATTAACAGTGACGATGCAGTTTGCAACCCCGTAGTTTGGGTGTACTTTAACAGGGAAAGACGGGGCGAATAAGGGGTGAATAAATTCGTACATAAAACGTTTAGGGTGTAGAGACTTTGCGAAAGGTTTTGACATCCTAAGTCTGACTTTGTCTGTTGCTATTAATAGAATCTATTGGCGCTGCGAGCGGAGCTCGAAGTGGATGCACCAATCAAATTTGAGCAGTCACGTGATTTGCAGAAGATAAGCGGTGACATGTTTATGCTACCTCACTCCATGCAGCGTATCCTATTCTGCGAAGGTGTCGGCTAAGGTTCAGCCAGAGGGAACCATAAGACTGTTAACGTCATGTCTATGTCCTGGATAGACAATGAAAATAACCCACAGCTATTTTCTCCAGTTCCCTGAAATTGTTTCAGGGAACCAATCGTAAGTTTCATCACAATGATTCGAGATGATGTGAATCTGACCCTAACTTTCCAGTAGAAGTGCGACCAAGGGAATGCAAGACCATAAAGTTTTACTTGCAATTAAGATCTAGAACGAGTGACTGATATACACATTTGTAAATTGTAATTGATGTGTCTGGATGAGGCTGGGGATTGCCAGCCCATCCTAGAACAGATCTAGATCTATCTTAACTACGTCAGTGTGTCTTGACGGTTTGATCCTTTATAAGCAGTTAAATGAGTTAATATTGTCGTCTGAGACATAAGTATATTATTTGTGAAGTAATAGGCAGTCTATATTTCTGAAGATAAATAATTACTAAGTAAACTGTGAATGAATCAGAATGATATAGAGTCTCAAATCTCTTAAGACTCTAGAGGAGATTTATAGTTATGTATTTTAGTATTTTCATTTGATGCTGCTGATGTTGTCTTTTGATATGTAAGATAGACGAAATTGTTAGGACTTTTAGGTAATAAATTTGTGGCCCTACAAGGTCCTTGATATAACTTACTCGAAATTGTTATTAGTGTATGTGGCATGGTATGGCAGAGTAATTTCTAAAACCTCTCGATTTAAATGCAGTCGAACACCTAAATTTATAATTTAGTAATCCCCAACGTAACACTCGAGGGCACACCCCTCTTCCAACTCGTAACACCTTCCTCCGTCTTCCTCCCTTGTTCCGTTCATCCCGACGCGATCAACATTCATATTGGGCAAGTGTTGAAAACAATATTGAAATTGGAGAGGCTATTCTGAGAATAAAATGGAATTTTATTGATTAATGGATTATACGAAGGGTCAGGTCTAATCCATATATGGTTTTCTTGGTTTTGTCATGCTTATTTAGTAAGACTTCCCTCACAGTTACTCAGGGTACTCAGTAGCCTAGTGGTTAGCATCTCTGCAAGTCAGTCAGGGGACTGTAGTTTGATTCTCAGCAGGGCAGTTTTTTGTTGTTGTTGTTTTTTTTATAAAAGTCTTTTTGTTAGGCATCAATCTCTTTTTTTTTAATCCAAGAACAATAACGGAATAAATCCAGTTGTGTTTTTTTTTGTATCTTCACCTGTCAATTAGGGGACAGTAGTTCGATTCTCAGCAGGATATGTGTTTTTTTCTTCTTTTCTTAAAAAAGTCTTTTTATCAGTTTGGTAATTTTTT
Organism: Onchidella celtica; assembly: GCA_963931925.1. NCBI lineage: Eukaryota > Metazoa > Mollusca > Gastropoda > Systellommatophora > Onchidiidae > Onchidella > Onchidella celtica. The sequence continues at coordinate 68,511,541 of OZ007567.1, read as the reverse complement.
TTTTTACCCAACAACATTAGGAATAAATCCAGTTTGCTCATTTGTTTGTTTGTTGTTTTTTTGTCATTAGTCAACATCAATACCTGCAGTGTTTTCTCCAGACCGCGCGATCGGGATTCGCCCCTTAAATTTAAAAATCCCCCCCAAAAATTCGTTCAATGCGCGCCGATCCCCCCCTTCTTTGCTGCCCCCTCAGAGTTTGCATTATTTTTCGTGGAATCACAAATCTTATGACAAACCGGCGTGTGAAGTGTGAACGGTGGCCTAGGCTAGGTTTAGCCAAGCCTGTCGATCTAGCAATGTTGTCACTCCTGGCATTAGTGATTGGTCGCTTATTTTTAGTACCGGCCAATGAGAGTGAACGATAGCAAAGTTGCTCCGCGTTGCTATGGTCGCAGTGTTAGGAATGTAACGATTGGACACTATCAGTCATGGAATAATGTGGAACGATCTGTTTTCTTCTGTCCATCTCTCGACTCTTCATTCCCCTTGCGCTGATTGAATAAAATGAGCAAACATCGAAAAATCACGACTTTTTTTGCCACAAAACAAACAGGTAATGAACCAGAAGACCCTGCAAAGGGTGAGGCTATGGAATTGGGCGCAGAGGCCTCAGAGGGAGAGAAAACGGCATCAGAGCGGGTAGATCTAGATCTGTTGGAAGGCGAGGCTACGGAAGGTGGAGATGAAAGGCGAAAGAAAGAGGGCAGGTTCCAGGAACGATGGAAAAAGGAATGGACCTGGGTGTTTTTGGCAGAAGGTGGAGGTATGAAGTGTCGCATATGCGAGGTTTCAAGAAAGAAGAACCCATTCACAGACAAAAATGGGTGTACGAATTTTCGTACTTCGTCTCTAGCAAGACATGCATCGTGTGCGCAGCATAAACAGGCCATTGCTGACCAGGCACTGCGTGCTGACTTCACGATGGCTTTGTCATCACAGATGACACATGAGGAAAGAGCCACCTATGCTGCATTCAGTACATCCTTTCCAAGCATTGTTTTTAAAATATAACTGGGTTTATTGTTACTGTTACATAATTATTTAAAAAATATAAACATGTTTTGCCTCTCCAATCCAATATGTTCAGAGTTTTTGCCATCATCATATACTATACCACTTCTTCATCATCATCATCATCATTCATCAGCAGTATTTGATCTAGTCATTATTGTCACCACTACCATCATCATAATCATCATCATCATCATTGAATAGTAAGATCAAAATAATGATGTTTTATTGTACTCGATCTAGATCTAGATCTGTTAATCAGAATGTTTGTACTATTTGTAGGTCTTTTTTGTATGGCCCTAGCTATGGAGTTCTATGTGACTAGATCTATCTATCTAGATAAGCCTAACACTGTGGCACCGGAGGCAAGTGAGAGGGAATGAGAGAGACGGGGAGGGAGAAAGAGAAAAGACAAGGATTGTTTCATTACAACACCTCAAAACAGTTCACTGTTGGATTTAACAGCACAGTTTTTTACTTTTACCATCTTCTTCCATGAACGCGAAACTGGAAAGAATATTTTAAAAATCTAAAATCCCCCTCAAAGTTTACAAATCCCCCCCAAAATTTATGACAAGGGGGGAATGTCCCCTCCCAGCTCGTATGACCTGGAGAAAACACTGATAACTGTGGATAAACCTGAGCTTTATCCGCCGATACTGTTGGCGGCCCAAGATCTGCCGATAGTGTTGCCGGATAAACCTGGGCAGTGTCCGTCAACATTATCGGCGGATAAATCTGGGCAGCATCCGCTGATAATGTTAGCAGATAAGGGCAGCCCAAAAAAAAATCAGCTGATATTTTCCCATGGCCCATAAAAGGAAAAGTCATGTGCCTTTAGTTGGAATTCTAATCAGGGAATCACTGAGCCGGGCGTTTAGTCCCACTATAAAAAACATCCCTATAGAGGACTCATTCGTCCGGGGGCGGGCAAACATGGGTGGGTCAAGCTGACCGGCAGTGACAGTGACAGCATTTAAAAAGCAATTTCATTCAACTAGTTCCAGTCTTTGGTCACATACATGTGGTTTTTAGTTCTTTATGAACTGCCTTCTTCTAATCGTTCTTCTAATCGTATTGTAAAGGGCCTTACATTCTATAAAATATCCAACTGCGCATAGGAGACACAAAGGTGTGTGTGGGCATATTTTAAAGGTCTTGAAGTAGGTAGTCCAAACTGCCCCGCTAAAGGGGCGAAATCCCGTTTTGGCATAATTTTAGGCCAACATTACAAGGCTATTACTGCTGTGTATTTATGTGAAACGGCATGTGTTCCACGCCAAAATAAAGTTCAATCCTTCCTCTGACAGAATGTACTTTCTTTTGTATTGTTTAATGTGTTAAGCTGTGTGTTTTTTTAGCTTGAACAGGACATAGTCTTCCCGTTTCCGCGCTGAGCTGCGCGTACCGAATTGACCCCCTCGTAACAAAGGGTCGCAGAGCGTCGCGCCGATGTACAGCGCGTGTTTGAAAATAACTCACATGGAAAGCCAGATAAATGAGGTTTAATTCAATGTATTTTTCATCCTGTTTTAAGTTGAAATTCCTTTAAAAATCGCTTGTTGAAAAGTTTGTTGATCGAGAAACTGGGGGAAACTTTAATAGATCAGGATCAAAATTATACGCAAATGAATTTCAGCCTTTGTACTTTCAGGGTGTGCCAAAATTAGAAGGGCATGTTTCGGCGCCAAGCACCGACTGTTTTTTATAGACCCACCCAATACTTAATTTAGTCACCTATTTCTGACACTCAGTGCTAAGTCAATGGTGACGTGGTTGACCTAATTTTCAATTAAAAAAAATAAAAAACATTATTTTTGTCTCCCTTGTAAGAGTTCACACAAAATTGACGTCGGATGAAGTTTGATGACTAAAAAAGTAAAATGAGATGCTTGTACTGTATTTGTACCCCTTGGAAAAAATTGAGCGTGATGTACATCCCCTTGACTTGGAAAGTGATAATTTTAATGCTGCGACTCCATAAACAGTCATTTTATGGGTGGTCAAAGTTGGACTATTGTGCAATCTGCAAAAGGTAGCAAATTCAAGTTTTTTTTTTCACTTTTGAAAATGCCATAACTTTCAAACCCTTTAAGCTAGAATGACAACTTTGATATCAAAATTCTTAGAAAAGCAAGCTCCATCAAATTAGACAATAACTGGTGAGTTGTGATAAAAAGTAAAATCAGTCTGGACTACCTACTTGAAGTTTGTATATCTTTAACCCTCAAGCTGCAAGAGGCGTCGAAATACAGCATCAGCTTTCCAGGCATTCACTCTGCACAGGAATACGAATACGGCAAAGTCAAGCTGACTGCACAGCGCCAGGTCACTGTCCTATGAGACGTAACTGCTGTGTTATTGCTCACTGTATCTCTTCTAACTCAAAGGCATTGTGACAATGGCATGTTTACCAGTGAACCACTGGTCAGACTCACAAAGACTAAGCTTTCAAAGGCTCTCCCCTTTGCTTTGTTTTGAATTTGTTTATTTTTTGTTAGCAAAACATCTATGGCTCTACATTTAGTCCGTTCATTGTGTTATTGTGAAGCTGATTATTGTCGTCATCATCATCACAAAATTTTTTTTACATAAATCAACAAAGAAAATAACAGCAACAACAATAAGAGGAGCATATATGCACATACTGTAGCAGCCACAAGAAAAAAGAAACAGTAGCAGATACCAGCGATAATATTATAACTCATTCTGAAAGTTCAGCCAAGTACTGAAGTAGACAAAGAAGAAGTTGAACTGTCCATTATTCTCTCCAAAAATTCGGAGTAAACGAAGAGACTTTAGAAGATAGTGAGTGATGTATTTGACCTCGTGGCTCCAGTCTATTAGTATCTGTACTGGGAAAAAATACTTAACTACCAGTGGCCTGCTTTTTTACAGGCTACTCAAATGCTTGAACTATGGTGAGGTGCCAGCATAAATCTTGACGGGGAATGTTGGGGAGAGGTACATAACTTTTGCAGTTCCTACATGCGGATAGCAATAAGAATTAAGATGCTACATACACCTATGTAATTAGCGTCTTCCTGAAAAAAAAAAATCAAAGCCATAACACCATTATTTTAAAAGCAAGTAAAAATTTCTCTTGGTTTTAGTATAACTTGTTCAAGATTTCAATTGTCTTACTTACTGACTATGCAATTTAAGTGAAATTTATGTGCAGTATTTATATCTATACATGTACAACCCAGCATGAAAAGTGGCAATTGCCTCAAAAAATAATTTTAATATGGAATACATGATTATTAACATTTATCATCCTTGTAATTTTTTCACTAAACCCCCTTAATAGTAATACAGTAATACATGTAATTTGAAACAAATCCTTGCAGTTTCATCGGGGTTTCAGAGATGATTAACGATGAGGTGCACATGTGCCATTGAATGCGTTGGTAATGAAAGTAAATATATAAAGCCCCTAAATTTTTTGGGAAATCCAAGCAGCTAATTTAATTGAGCACAGTGAATTCAGTTTTTTTTTTACACTGCTGCAGCTGGAGGTTCCAGTCATTTTGTGTGTTGTTTTTTTCAAATTTTAGTTAACTAAAATTATGTTCTTTGACTAGATGTTATGTTGTACTTGCTAATGGACTTTAATACTTGTGTTATCTGTGTTGTGAAGGATGAATTTCAACTAACAGATTGTTTCTTTTTTTGTTTTTAGACCTGATGGGCAGAAGAGGGAACATGAGGGGTCGTCCTGGTCTACTGTTCATTGCCGTGCTTGCAGTTTGTCTCATTATATTTTATATGTCATGGAGGTCAATGACTGGACCGGACTTTAAACCTGGATCCAAAGAAACTTACATAGCTCAAAGACAGAGCAAGCATAAAGAAACTGATGAATGGAGAAATCAAATTCCCAATGTCATGGAAAGAGAAGACCATAGACGAGATCCTGACTATTTTCTGGCAGGTGGTTTCAATACAAAGGATGCTTCTAACAAACATGCAAGTGAGCCTCTCTTTCAGGTCACTGACAAGCATGAAAATAAAAACCAATCTCACTTGCGTAAAACTGAGGTTCCAGCAGTTAAGATACCCACTGAGAAAACACCACCATCAAAGAAATATTATCGTGAGCCTAACAAGTCCATACTTCAAACACTGAGCTCGATGGATCGTTTTGTTCATCTAGACCTTAAAGGGGCTGCTCCGAAAATGTCTTATCTTAAAGAATTTATACCCTTTGTGCGATCTTTGGGGGCCACAGGCTTGCTTGTGGAGTATGAAGATATGTTTCCCTACACTGGAAAGCTGAAGAATGTAGCAGCGGCCAACGCATATTCCAGACATGATATTGATGAAATATTGTCTCTGCTCAAAAGTTCTGAGCTCAAAGTTGTGCCCCTGATTCAAACATTTGGCCATATGGAATATGTTCTCAAGTCAGACTTCAAGAAACTGAGGGAGAGTGAATATACTCCTCAAGTTATTGGTGTCACCAATAATGCTACTTACAGTCTGATTGCAGAAATGGTTGAACAGGTAATGGCATTAATGTTTGCTTATGAAAAAATGTGTTGTATGAAGAAAAAAGCTGCACATGATTTAGATCTGTCTTCAGCAACAGTTAGGTGCTTAACAAATAAATGAAAAGTAAAATATAAAAGGCAAGTATTTGTTTCTTCTTTAATTGAATATCAAATCCATGTGGTAAAGGCAAACACCTTAATTTTATTTTTTTTCTGTTGCTAAAATCGGTATTTTTTTGTACATTGTCAATAAAAGAAATTGCCACACAAAATATCCAGGCCATGTTACTATCAGTACCATTCAATAGTTGCTGTTGGGGTGCCTTTGAGTTCGCACCTGAAAGAATATTGATCCATAAGATATTCTTCATTGTCAGCTTTAATTTTATTTCCATCATGTCAAAGCCATTTTCTACTGATCTGTGTGGTTAAAGAAAATGGAAGCTTTTGAAAAAGAAAAAAACAAAGAAAACGTCCATTGGATCAGAGCAGCGTGCCTGTAGAATTTATTTTATTGAACAGTTTACATGGAGATATGATTACAAAAATATGAACCCATAAAAGGTGCACAGTGAGGTACATCATACTATAATGGAGCTAGCTAAGGGTGAAAGTTCTGCCTTCAAAGGCCCTTTTTGGGAGGGCTCCAAAACTCTGGAAACATTCTCATCGCCTATAACTCCGCTTATTGTGATGTAAGGAGATAATATAAAAAGGCTGCAAACTCTGGGTAATTTGTTCATTTTGTATAATTCACACGTAAAATCTGTAACAAATACTTCCGACTCCATGCTTTTAGAACAAGGACAGGCTATTATGATCTATTTTTAGTACCGTGACGCAGTTTCCCTCATCATTCATTCGCTGAAGGAAGCAAATCGTGGATTAACGAAAACATGGATCGCCTGTAAACTTTAGCGAAAAAAGGTAAACAAACTAGAGTTGGCGCGGAATCCGAGTCGATACTTATTCTGTCATTGTATTTCTTTGTCTGTGGAAGGAACTCTACTTTGTGTCCTAGACCCAGATCATTATAAGTAGGCTAATAAAGATATTTCTCCCGGGCAGGGCCGGGTAACTCAGCTAGTGTATGTAATTACTGTAATTTAAGGCATCAAGACAACTTTTTACAATTATTTAAACTTTCATTTTTCTGTTTTCATCATTTACAATACATGTACCACGTAACGAATGCAGCATTTTTTACCTTTTGTTGCCATCCTGTCAGATCCTTGATGCTCATCCTGATGCCACTTATTTGCATATTGGCTGTGATGAGGTGTATGAATTGGGTAAAGGAGCAAGTGCAGATTCTGGTCTTAATAAGTCAGAACTGTTTCTGCAACATGTGAAACAAGTAGCTGACATTGTGAGAAATTACAAAGGGAAGAAGATCACTCCAATAATATGGGATGATGAACTGAGGCAATTGTCACCAGAAACCATAGAGGTAATTGTCACCATTTTTCATTAAAAATTTATGTTGAAAGTGTTTCACTAAGAAAGATGTTTTGTCAGAAAATCTTGATAAAGTAGTTTTCTGCTTTGCCATTTCAAGAGATTGTAAGGTTTCACTCTTTGATGAAGATAGGAGCATACATCTTGTTACCGTCATGAACATTTGTCCAACACATTTATAATACTCAATCCTACCAAAATGAAACCTCAGCTGAGAAAGTTTCAGCTTTGGAGACAGGTTTGTATCCACCATTGGCCACTAGATCAATTTGTTTGATGAAATGAATTCGAAATTGTGCAGATAACAAAGTATAAGTTGATGCCATGTTGGAGTGGAAGAAGTTGCTAGAAATGGAAGCTCAGCATTTCCAGAGGTAGCCTTCATCACTCCATTTAAAAACTAACTGTGAAGAAATATGAAATACAAAGACTAAGCTTAACCCTCACCGTGCGAAGGGCGGCATATGTCGGCATCAACTTTCCATGCACTCACTCTGCACAGGCGGACAAAGTCGGCAAGGTCAAGCTGACCACGCACGTGTCGGATCACTGACCTCTTTGAGACGTGACTACCATCTTAGTGCTCACTGTATCTCTTCTAAATCAAAGGCATTGTCACAAGGACATGTTAATGAGTGAACCACTGGTCAGAACCACAAAGACTAAGCTTTCAAAGGCTCTCCTCACGTTTTCAAAAGATGTAACATCGACATGCAAACTGTTGCTCAATAAATTTGCAATATTATCTCATTTTCTCACAAGCTGACCATCATTCAGAGTTGTCTGTATCTAAGAACAATCAGAAACAAGCTCTGAAACGACTTTGCCCCAAATGCACACATTGGTTCATTAGTATGTGTCAATCAGGATGAAACCATTTGTTTAGGGCTTGGGGGGCATGGCTAGTTATCATGCCTTGTTCTCACGAAAAGTACAGCTGTCAGTTTAGTTTCATAAGTCAGATCATTGGTTAGAGACTTACAGACTAAGGTTTTGCTGGTTAATCCATTATCTAGTGTGGTAGAGCATAGCTGCGAATGTTTTCATACCAATCAATAAAAACCGAGCCATGTGGACAGCGGTAATGTGGTCATTGTACATTGGCAAGGGTCAGTGCGACCCAGGCACGATTCTCCGTGAGTAAGGTCAGTGACCGGACAGCGGGCTTTGAGTGTCGGTCGCAGGGTGAGTGTTAAGATTTAGGCTAATGATCTCTTGTCCCTTTGCTTAAACACATTTTCTTAATCTGCCAAATGTTAATCTGAAATGAATGGTTACTCTTATCAGAAATACCAGCTGCCACAGCTTGTTGAGATAATGGTGTGGCAGTATTCACAAAATGTTATGGAGAGAATCAACAGCACAGTGTGGAATATGTACAGCAAGATTTTCAAGTCTGTTTGGATTGCATCATCATTCAAAGGAGCCACTGGCCCCAAACAATTTTTTACTGACCCTGAACATCATATTCAAAATCATTTTAGGTAATCAAAAGCTACCTTTTTGTGTTAGAAAAACTGAATTTTGTTTTGTTGAAATCGTACTTTGTTAATGAGAAACATAGAATTTTGAAACCTGTATTATGTTGTATTATAAAAATGATTATTTTAGTCACTTGGTCATTCTAATTAATCCCAAAAGACTATTCTTGTCAAGTAGCTTTTTTTCCCCACAAACTGCAGACTTGACAATAACAGCATGCTTTTTTTCTAGTGGAATTAATCAGCGTAGTCAGCTTCTTGCATGCTGAGATAGCATATTGATTGACCTTGTCCCCACAAACTCAACCCTAAATCTCACCTAAAGAACAGGGCATTAGCATTAGTATCTAGTCACACAGTGTGTTAATACATCATCATCATATATATTGATATCATGATATATTACATCATCTTCATGAAAGAAGGATGGCAAATGATGATGCCCTAAATGCTGGAAATCTGACTGTCAGAAAGTCCTCTACTGAATGATCATTGGAGATTAGTATGCTACCAACCATAATAATCACTTTGGTGGCATTTTTACCAGCTTCTCCACTCCCACTGCAACCATTCTGCCGCAGAGTTACAGTAATATTTATTACGTTTGCATGTACTGCACCAACAATCATCTTATCAAATGTTCAGTTCAGAGGTTCCTAAATATTACTAAACGTTGATATGAATACACATGTATGAGACTAACCACAAGTTTCAACCTTGTGCCTGGAAATGTCTATGTCAGCTGAAATATGGCAGAAAGAAAAAGTTGCATGTAGCAAAGCCTCACATAAAAAATAATACTGAAATAATATAATAAACTGCAAAGAAAAGACAAATCAGGCTTTTTGGTTAGAAACCTCCTTCAGGAAAACAAAAGAAAAACAAAAAAAACAGGGATGGAAAAAATTGAACAGATAAAACAATCGAGCAATAAAAAAATTTGTAGAATCTTATTATTATAAAATAATAATTTAAAAAAACTCACCTGATTTTTAACAAGACTGAGTGTCATTCGCACAGCTCGGATTTGCGTGAAATTTTACTTGTGTCTTCCATTCGACCTGCAGAAGGTTTATTGCTTGCGGTTTATTGTATCGTTTCGGTATTATATCTTACACAAGGCTTTCCTACATACAACTTTCTTTTCACCATATTTTGCCTTTGCTTCAAGCCTTGCTGCGACCCCACAAGTTTTCTTTGGTTTTTATAATACTTCGTTTATGTCTGCTCGTAGTTCCATTTGATAATTTACCAACAATTATCTCCACAGACATGAATAAGAAAGGTGATACATTTTCTGACAATATTTGTATTTTCAGCTGGCTGGAGGTTATTGCCTTGTACAAGGATAATTTGGACTTCAAGGGAGTGGCATTGACAGGCTGGCAGCGTTACGACCATTTTGCTGCACTGTGTGAACTTCTGCCTGTAGCTATTCCAAGTTTGGCTGTGTGTTTGACAACCATGCAGAAGGGTGGATTCACTGAGGTTCAGTAAACTTCATAGCATTTTTGGGGGGCCATAATGGGGTCATGGAGTTGTTGTTTGTTTGGACCTTTTTTTTTCAAGAGAATTGTGCACCTGTGTTAATCTGGATAAACATACTGTAAATATGCACATTATTATGTGAGATGCTTTAGGGAAATGATCCACATATCACGCTCAGCACTTTCGAGATGTGCCAAAAATGGATGGATAGGGACTTCCTGGTCCTATATCAGTTTTCAGCATGAATAGGTTTCTCAGTTATTTCTTTATGCCAGGGCAAAAGGATTTTAATGAATTCCACACTTAAATATTTTTTTTTTTCATTTTTTCTGATCCAGTCTGGTGGTCTTTTTAAATTTATATAGACTTTAAACGCATTTTTCTCAAAAGCGACTTTTTCTACCTTGCTCATGCTGCCTTGAAGTAGCCATGACTTGGTCAATTTTCAACATTTTTACTTGAAATAATGTGCATTCATCTCAGGACAGTTTATACTTTCTTAGTATACCTATAGCTCAGTTTTTAATAAAATGGCGATGTGGGCCATTTCCCTGAAGAGGCTCACATATGATGTGATTGCATGTTTAATGCGACCCCCCTATTTCTGTGCTGAAGAGATAGGTAAAAATGTTACTTAAATGTTGATTTAAATGATTTGCAGTTACACCAATGGAGATGTGCATTAACTCTCACCCTGCACGCTATCCGTAAAGCCCGCTGTCAGGTCGGTGACCTAACTCACGGAGAATCTTATCTGGGGTCACTGACCCTTGCCGCTATGCGATGACCACAAACGCTGTCCATGCGGTTCGGTTTTTATTGATCGGTATGAAAACATTCGCTGCTATGCCTTATCATGCTTGATAATGAATTAACCAGCAAAACCTTAGTCTGTCAGTCTCTAACCAATGATCTGACTCATGATTCCAAACTGACAGCTGTAGTTTTCGTGAGAATGAAGCATGATAACTAGCCATGCCCTCCCAAGCCCTACACAAAGGGTTTCATCCTGATTGACACATACTAATAAACCAATGTGGGCATTTGGGGCAAAGATTATTTCAGAGCTTGTTTCTGATTGGTTCTTAGACAACTCCAGGTGGTGGTCAGCTTGTGAGAAAATGAGATAATATTGCAAATTTATTGAGCAACAGTTCGCATGTCAATGTTACATCTTTTGAAAGTGTGGGGAGAGCCTTTGAAAGCTTAGTCTTTGTGATTCCGACCAGTGGTTCACTGGTTAACATGTCCATGTCACAATGCGTTTGATTTGGAAGAGATACAGTGAACAATAACACAGTGGTTACTTCTCAAAAAGTAGCAATGCCAATCGAGCCACGTTGTGTGTCCGAGAAACGAGACCGCCCGCTGGGTAGTTTTCGGCGGCTCACAAATGCGAGGTGCGTTGTGTTGAGGCCTAGTGCAGTGTGTTCCCACTGTCATAGGTGAATAAAATTTGGCATCCAATCAGAAAAAAGGTCAAGCTGGTCACATGTTGACGTTCGTCATCATACAATGTTCAGAACCCATTGAAATCGTTTATTCTTTCGCATTCGTGTGTGTATTTCGGAAGATACAGGGAGTTACAGCTGGGACGACGAGAAGGTAAGAAAGCAACCTTTTCTTTATCTTTGTGTAAAATTTCAATGATTTATATGATGTACTTCTCACTGCAATAATTTTTTTATTCTTGTTGGGTCACAAGAAAAGCCGGTCCTAAAAAAGCGAAGCCATTGATGGGCGGCAGTCGTGACCCAGCGCAGTGCATGCAAGCGAGGGATGATCGCTACTCGTAATTCCATTGGCTGCTAAAAACAGCTTGACCAGGGCGAGTTTAACTTATCTGGGGCACATTGTTTTTGGTGGGTGGTAGGTTGGTGAAACTTGAGTACTGATACTGGCAAAGACAACAGTACTGGGTTAAAACTTTGGTTTTTAACTTTGATAATGTTTTGGCAGAAAAATTAGATCTATATGATATTAACATCACTACCAAATCAAATGACATGTCTGATGAGTTCTGAACCATCGAAGTTCAATCCTCTCCTCCCCCAATTAATGAACGCGCCTCTTTTGGGTTGTCTTGAGTATGTTGAGCGTAGTATAGGTCCTACACAATGTTATTGTCTCGGAGAGTTATAGATCTAATTATGCTCTGCGCTCCAATTTTATTCACAGGGGTTAATTTATCACGTTTATTTGTAAGTTATACAGCTGAGTTATATTAATATATCCACAGTAAAAGGATCATTTGTATTTTCCCCCTTTTCCATTTCATCATGGATAGAGATATTTTAATAGAAAAATACGGCGAGCCCAATCTTCACAATACATGTATTATTATTACAAAACGGACTTGTCCTCGAGTTAAGAAAAGACACCATCAAAATGCCAAAAATGATATAAACAAAATAATTACATGTAGAATGATACATTGAAAGTTTGGATAAAGTAAAATATGTTTCCAAGTTGGTTATCATTTTATAATTTGCCTTTGCTGATGTTTTCTCTTCTCAGCACATGTGAAGACAGACAGCACCAAAGGAGAGGTGCAGAACTTGGAAAGGGCCTTGGAATTTTTAAATGGAAAAGACATTCACAGTGTGTCACGGCTGAGCATTCTAGAGACTGAGCTCGAATATGAGCCACGGCAACGAGGACGGTCATGGATAATATAGAATGCAAAGTCCATTCAAATACAATATACTCAAAATTAAGTTGGAAAATTATATTTTAGATGTCTATAATAAAGAATATGCTGCTAAGCCTGTGTGCATTCTTTTTAAATACATGTATTTATGTTACTTTCACACTGCAACTGCAAGTAAAAGTGGGATTTTTGGGGGGTAAAAGTGAACAAAGGTTATTTTAATATAATGTGAAGGAGTAATTTTCGATTAATTAAAGAATGGCTACAAATCTTCAAGTTTTAGAAAAAGTAATAAAGATAAAAGAATTCTAATGGTACCAGCACATTTCCCATTCAATTTCCCACTAAGATGCCAAGTTTCATGCATGCAGACCCCAAACTGACTGAAATATATATGCTAAAAAGTTGACGACAAAGTGGCGATTTTGTTTGCCACTTTTTGGCCATTTTTTACTATATACAGGAAATCCGATTTTTCAGAACTTTAAACGAACGTAACTTTGTTATTTATCGACGGATTTTAAAAAGGTAAAAAGCATTTTTCTTATAAAAGATAGGGCTTTTGATATAATATTGTTTTATTCATCAAAGGTGCAAAAACAAAATTTCATTGGCATTGCTACAAAAAGGTCAGTGACCCGACGCGTGAAAATCCGGCTTGCGCGTGGCATTTGCCGCCCTGCGCAGGGTGAGAGTTAAGATGTCATTGGGGATTGGAGCTGTGCGGGGAATGGTATTGGTAAATCTCAAATGAAGAAATACAGTTTTACTTTATAATAGAGATTTTACACTATTGCAGAAACTCCATTGGACTGCAAGTACATTACTAACGTGCAGCAGGAATTTGGAAATGTCCTTTCCCGCAATTGACAGACAGACAAGAAAGGCTTTAGTTTCACACGATTGCAGGTAATCTTTTTCTTTTTTTAAATGCGATAACTTAAAATTTCATGATCACAAGGATCTGTTGTGTCTTGGAAGCCAGGGATTGGGTGAACTAAGAAATTCTGTGGTTTTTTTAATATAATCATGATAATTTGACTTAACAGTGAATGAGCTGTTACAGTCCAATTCATCTCTTTGCAATAGAGAGAAAAATTGCTTTTATTTTCCATTGTTAAATTAACTTGAGATTTCGCTGCTGTGGGGGGGGGGGGGGGGCAGAAAAAGAAGGTGTTATCATAACGACTGATGCTTTCAGTAGATTTTTCTTACATCTGTGTCTTTATATCGTTCTGTCTCTCATGTGCAGTAGCAAAAATTGGCCATTTTTTAATTAAGTCAGCTCCTAATTTTTATTACCAATTTATATCATTCTTTGAACAGTGTTCTGATCTGTGTACTTTTTAAATTTTGAATCATGCCTTCTGCAAGCTTTCATCTGAAACTTGAATTTTGGCAGGTTCCCTGGTAGTACGCTTTATCATGCTATGCAGGAATTTTACGGACACACTCAAAGAGATGGGCGCACACAACAGACTGTGGATGGATGGCTGACACGCTATCATTTTGACCATCATTTTTCTAGTCCTGGCCAGATGAAAGCGCTCTCAAAGCATTTGCAGAAGCAAGCCGAAGGTTACTCCCACGTTGCACGACCTCTGAAGGATGCATTGTCAGCCATCTATTCTGATGATACTGTAGAAGAGTGGCTGGAAGAAAACATCTATGAAAGACAGAGTCACATCAGAGAACTTCAGAAGAAGATACTGGAACTGCAGAAGCCAAAAGTCTGGGAACGTCGACCTTTCCCTCCAATGAAGATAACTGTGCCTGAGGACACTGAACCTGTCCAGACTGTTGCAGACTCAAAGCAAATGTACACCAACAGAGAAAAACAAACCAATGGTCCAAAAGCTCAGGACCAGGACCCAAAATTGAAATACATTTCAAAGAATAATTTTAATGACAATAAAAATAATCCAATTGCGGATTTTGATAGTACAAACAGCAAAACACCCAAACATTACAATAGAGGTAATCCCATACATCAGTCTGACCAGTTCAACAAAATAAATAATTCCATATACAGGGAAAGAAGAATCAGGACAAAACCTAATGTAGGGGGAATGCAAGGTAGAAATGCATACCCCATTCCTGAGAATGGGAGAGACCGTTATCAAAATTTACCATCACAAGATGATGAATCAAAGGTCTTGAAAGTGAAACACTTGGAAAAAGCTGATATTGAAAAAGAACAACGAAGTCCAAACTTACCCCTGAACAAAATTATTTCATTAAAGCTAAAGGCACAAGAGCAAGGAGAATCTAACACCATTAAAACTCAAAGGAAACAAATTTTAGGTCCCAGTGATTCTGAAACTCTGCCTCCACCTAGAAATGTAGATGGAAGTGATAGGAATCTTAGGGGAGAGAACTCCAAGAGAGGTTCCAAAGAAGAAACAGACCAGAATGCTTGGTTGGTAGAACACCAAGGAAATGGCAGGTACAAAGCTTTGGTTGCTGGAAATAATTTTGCAAAGCCCAGATACGAATGGAAAAATGAAGGGCATGATAACCAGATGGACGCATACGAGAAAAAGATGTTGAGAAATGCTGCACTCTAGGCATATAATATCAGATCTTTTTTGGTGTTGCGCACTCAAAACATTTCTACATTTATGAGGTAAATACAGATGGACCAACACGTCACGTCTCTAAATGCCTGAATTTGTATGGTATTGAACAAGAAACAAACAAAAAAATATGATCCCATATTCACTGATTTGTCAACTCAGCGATTAAATTGTGAGGCACTTGTGGTAAATCTTATTTGAGGGAAGCTTTTATTCATTTTATTAGATGATGTGACGGCATCAGCAAATAATGTTTTTTATTATTGGTTGAACTCGCAGATGATAAATTCTTCATCATATTGTCTTACTTTCACAATTCATGTATCTCACTCACCTCAAGTTTAACTCTTTCCATACTGCAATTCAGCCCAAATTAGTCCAAATGCGTCAGTCGGGGGGACCGATACATCGGCAAAAAGTACTCTCCTTGTTACCCCTGGGCATTTCAACGATACTGTGTCCATCTAGCTTCCCAGTGTTTTTGTTGTTTGTGGTACAACCGATGCCACTATTAGTGCACTTCAGCAGAAATTAGTCCAAATGCGTCAGTCGGAGGAACCGATGTATCGGTGAAAAGTACGGAAAGAGTTAAGATTAGGTAGTCCAAACCAAATTTAATATTTAACCCAATAACTTAGGTGATATCGCCATATTATAGAGCTTGCGATTCTGGTTACAACACTGTTTATTTCATGAAAATCCATCTGTAAACAAAAAAGTTATGGCAATTTGAAAATTGCAAAAATACGTACAAATTCGTCACATTTTCAAATATGACAAACCCTTGAATTCGACATGCAACTATTGCGCCATTAATACTCGAAACAGCGATAAATTCATTCATATCAACTGGAAAGTTTCCATAATATTGGCTTTTTTTTTTTTTCAAACACTCACGCCATATACTTTT
The DNA here is from genome assembly GCA_963931925.1 of Onchidella celtica. Lineage (NCBI taxonomy): Eukaryota > Metazoa > Mollusca > Gastropoda > Systellommatophora > Onchidiidae > Onchidella > Onchidella celtica. The sequence goes on along the minus strand of OZ007567.1, from coordinate 68,495,471 downwards.
TTTTAAAAATAGGGCTCAATTTTGGCGATAATGATAAAGATAAATTTCGCTCGATTTCACGAGTGTGAAAATCAGGATTTTGGCATGTTTACAAAACCATAACTTTTGATCTAATTGAGATAGAAAGACATATCATACATCAAATTAATCAGGATTTCAAGCTCAACAATGTGGTATTAGTTTCAAGATAGCTGTGATAAATATGTTTATTCTGATCTTCTCCAAAGTTGTAAATTATGAGCCGATAGCCAGCGCGTGGCGTGGCCGGACTAGGCACGCCATCATGCCTTGCTCAGCGTGTGTGTTGTCTGAACTTTGGTGACCTTTGTTTGGAGTCTCGCAAAGCAATCAGGGAGCTAGTTTCGTATGAGAATAGTTGATTTTTAAAAGAAAAAAGGTCAGTCTTTATTATGATCAATTTTTGAAAGCTGAGTTTTTTTTCCGATCATGCAGAAAAATATGTTTAGATTATTTACTTGAATTTTTCAACGGGAAGTCGGCATCGTACCGCCGTCAAAAATATACGAAAATAAATGTCTATTTTTGCTTTTCTCAGAGTAAGGCCACTTCACTGGTGTGCCCAATGCGTGATTAGTTTGCGAAGCGTTTGAAGAACGTCAGTCCGAAAATCTCGTTCTGGTTCGAGCAGATTTCACACAAAACGGCCGCGATGGTGGGGTTTATAGCCAGCGCATAGAAATTGCTACTGGCTATCTTTCATTAAATTAATAACACTGTTTGAAAGAAGAAAAGTTGATCTTTTCAATGATACCAAACACATTTATGATTGAGTTACAGTTATCACGATACTAGCGTGGGAAAGATCGATGTTTTTACAAAATCGGCCGTCGAGAGAACGCTCAGCAGGCGGGTTTGGACTACCTATTAAGATACTGCCTAAGCACCATGGTCTCATATTGTCACCAAACAGTTTCAACGGATGGATCGTTCACATTCTGTCATCGTATGGGTTTCCTTCCTCTGCCCCCGCCATGACTTTGAGTTATGTAGATCTCAAGTTATGCATGGCAGACAATTTTTTGTTGTTGTTACTAGATGAAGTTCCCGGCATTATCCGGGATAAACCTGTGAACTCACCGTTCTATCTCTCTCTTTTTGGTCTACAAGTACAAAGCTTCCCATACTCTACAGTCTTACTACAGATTTCATGAGCTCCTGAACACTACTCACTCATTTGTGACAGGGAAATTGTGCGCACGAAAGTGAACACATATTATATTGTTTCCGTTGGGGTGAGCTCACAGACTAATAAATTAAACAGACTGGATGATCCCATTGTGTGACGTCACAAAACAGCGAAAAGTCATGAACCATTCGCCACATTAGATTTACGGTTGCGACCGACGCTTCAGCACAGTTACAATGCAGCGGTCGTTAAAAGTCCAGATGGTCATAATTTATAACAATAAAAAAAAAGGCAGCTGTAGACAATAAAATGAAAGGATAGGCAAGACAATGCATTATCAATACATGTACAACCAATCTTGACAAATAAAAAGAAATTTCTAATGCAGATAGAACTAAAATCAGAATTTCCCGAGCGGCGGCCACGTTGGTTATGCGGCCGCATCTCATTAACTTCCGTAAAAAACGACACAGCCCGAAGCTTGTGTTTCCAGTCTGGTTATTTATTAGTCTGTGGGTGAGCTTGCTACAGGGAGCCAAAATAAAGATCATTGTGTTTTACATGTTTACAACTTTTTATTTAAAAATACCTGAAACTTGAATCAACACAATAGGTCGATACAAAAGCAGTTGGACTGGATTAGTTGACACCTAGGAAAATTAACTTTATAATTGTTGAAACTGTCATTTAGGCTGTAATGTGGAGCAAAAAAAGGGTCAAAATTGTATCACAATGAATTACTCCCGCCACTATTTTTTTTTATAATAAGATATTTTTGTTTCTTTAATTCAGTTATGAAACAGTGATCATGAATATTCATATCGGCCTAATCTGTTATATTATTACAGTTGTTAATTGTTTGAATTGCTTATTGCTTGTTTATTTTCATTTTTAATCTCCGTTCTGTTGTTTCCTGTTCAAGACACCTACATACATGTAGGTTATTGGCATGCAACACATGCTGTGTCCATAAACTTTGAAATGTATACATATAAATGAACTTTTATGCATCTATATCACTCATTGTAACCCATGGCAATTTGAGCCTCAGATCATACATATATTATAGGTTAGCATTTCTATTTTTCTATTTAAAATATAATACATATTATCTTGTTCAGGAATTTTTTGCCCATTTTCTGTCTTTGTTTTAAAGGAAGCCAGGAACACAAGATTTGCCATCAAAGTGCTAACATAGTGGCCTTTCTCATTTTTCATTCTTCTGAGAAAAGATGACAAAACTTTGTTGTCATGGTGAAATATTTACATGTACCTTTCGATGTAAGTTATGTAATGCTTTATTGAGCAGACAGATGATTGCATAGACTGTATTTTGTTCACATGGTAGTGCTGGGCTTGATTTCGTTTGCATTTGTTGTTTTTTTTTCTTTCTTCTTTTGCTTTTCTTCTTTATTGAGAAAAAGGGCAATACAGTGGAAAACCGAAACTAGTGCTAAGAAAACAAGAATCCCTGATTTTTTTTCCTCTATCTTTGTTAACAAACTAGCGTTAAACCGAAACAACCCTATGGTTAAACCAAAAAGAAAATTTGCTGGATTCAATGGCCAGTCCACTGTGATTTGCCATACATCGAGTCAAGTCACCCCACTACACCCCCCTCCCCCCTAAAAAAATAAGAACAAAGCAATATTACTTTGTTCTGCCCGATAGTTAGGCCTACATGGAAGCGGCAGCATTACAGGGATAGGGGGAGAGGGAGGGAGGCCCATAAACTCACGGGTATGAAGTCAGACGGCAGCAGACGTTACGTTTGGCACAACGCGATTGACCTTTCATGTAAAAAGTGTGACATCAGAGAGACAACACTAGTTATCGCGGACCGCATTTCACGGCATCATGTAGAGTAACGGTAACAAGATCGGCGGGACAGTACTGTCCATTCACACGCATGTCTCCCTGTTCTGAGAGTTAGTCCACATTCACCCGCATATCCATTAGTGGGGCAGATAACAGCATATATGAGAGGAATCTTTCAAATTGTCATACAAGCACCAAAATTGGCATGCATATCCATTAAAACATGCTTTTTCAAAATTGAACGTTAGCCACGCATTTTTTTTAAAATGGCCGCCATTGCCGGTATGCGATACTATATAATGTCACACAGCGTGATGCAGTAGAGCAAATTATATGATTTTGGTATCAAAATATATGTAATCAACCATGAAGAATCCAAATTTACATATGGCAGTGGTGTGGAAGAAACCCTTCGAGCAAACAAAGCGAAGTATCACCAAAGTTGCAGGGGGCTCTTCAGCAACACAAGGTTGGAACGGGCCAGGAAAAGGTCAGCCAATTGTTGCAGTACAGAAGCAGAAAGCTCTTCAAAGATGAGGAGAGCCAGTATTGACCACAAACGTTCTGTTTGTTTTCTCTGTGAACAACAGTCTTCATCATCTGATCTTAGACAGGCAATGACGATGAAGCTGAACAAGCGACTAAATGAGTGTGCTCAACATCTTAATGATGGGCGGCTTTTAGCCATTCCCAGTGCTGGTGATGTGGTGGCCCAGGAGTTAAAGTACCACGCTACCTGCCTCGCTGCTCTGTACAACAAAGAGAAAACTCATCCGAGCAGAAATGCAAGCAGCATGGAAGAGGAAAGTAACGCATACCCTATTGTCTTCTCCGAGCTCCTAGCATACATTACAGAAGCTAAACTGAACTCTGAGGAACCTACAGTATTCAGATTAGCAGAGCTGGTGGATCTGTACAAACAACGACTTGAACAGCTAGGGGTAAAGGCACCCAATGTCAACTCAACCAGGCTGAAAGAGAAGATCTTGGAAGAGCTCCCTGAACTGGAAGCACACAAGAAAGGGAGAGATATCCTGTTGGCCTTTCAAGATGACGTTGGTTTTGCCCTGTCTGAGAGCTGTGCCTACTCTGATGCCATCATTCTTTCCAAAGCTGCAAAGATCCTGAGGCGTGACATGCTTGACCATAAGAACTTAAATGACGGAACATACAACATGAACTCCACTGAAGAAGTAGTTCCACCTTCTCTGCTGAAGTTTGTTGGCATGGTTGAGCACGGGGCTGACATTAAATCTCAACTCAGATTTGGAGCTTCCAAGGCCATGGCGCAGCTACTGCAGTATAACTGCTATGCTAGATTCAAAGAAGGTGCCCCTACCCACAGACATTCAAAGGATCGAGAGACACCATTACCCATCTACATTGGTCTGTCAGTGTTTGCAAAGACCAGGATGAAGAAGCTCGTACAGATGCTCTATGCGAATGGACTAAGCATATCCTATGATCGAGTGCTGGAGATTTCCGCCGAGCTGGGAGATGCTGTTGTGTCCAAGTACATCAGAGATGGAGTCGTCTGCCCCCCAGAACTGCGTAGAGGACTATTCACCACTTCGGCCATGGACAACATAGACCACAATCCGTCTGCTTCAACATCAACATCAACAACATCTTTCCATGGTATAAGTATATCGCTGTTCCAGCACCCCACTTATGAGAATGAGGGAGAACAGCGGGAGAAACTGCAAGTAAGGGGTACCATGGTGAAGACAGTTCCAGAACTTCCAGACTCTTATGCAAACATCAAGCCTGCACACTTCACCAACAAGAGTCCACCTCCTCCTCAAGTGACTAACATGACTCTACCAGACATGGAGATGTTGAAACCACAGCTGGCTTTGGAGTATCAATGGCTCCAGAAAGTCTCCATCACAGAGGTAAGCTCATTCCCGCAGACAAGAAGAGGGGTCCTGCATTCAAAGCTTGTATATCCACTCTGCTGCCTCTCCTGAGAGACCAAGCCCACTCTGTTGCTACAGTGCGACATGTCATGGACAAGATCAGGGATGCAGTGAGGCTGCTTAACCCCGGACAAGTGCCTGTGATCACAGCAGATCAGCCGATATATGCTACAGCCAAGCAGATCCAGTGGCAGTGGCCTGAAGATTACGGTGAAAACCAATTCCTCATCATGTTCGGAGGATTACACATTGAGATGACTGTGTTGCGTTCACTCGGTTCCTTCATTCAAGACAGTGGGTGGACAGGAGCTCTTACTGAGGCGGGGGTAGCTTCATCCGGCACAGCAGATTCTTTCCTATCAGCTGCGAGTGTCACCAAGACTCGCCAAGCCCACCAGGTGACAGCGTGCAGCCTCTACAAGCTCCTGAAATCAGCCTACTCTACATATGTGGAAGAATTGGCTGACCCCACTCACGCCAGGAGTTTTGAAGACTGGTGTGAACACCGCAAACTACAGAGTCCACAGTTCCGGTACTGGCATTTTGTGCTGACAATGGAATTAGCTGTTCTGCTATTCATCAGGTCTCTGAGAGAATCCAACTTCAGTCTCTACCGTCAGGCCTTATGTCAGCTGATACCATACATGTATGCAAATAACAACGTGAACTACGCACGATGGCTTCCAATACATCTAATAGATATGTTGACCTTGGAGGAGCGACACCCACAGATTGCAGAAGCTTTCCATGCTGGGAAATTTGTTGTCCACAAATCCAACAGAGATTTCTCAGGAATGGCAATCGACCAAGCACCTGAGCAAGCTAATGCCGTCATCAAAGGTGACGGTTGAGCAGTCGGAATCACTGAAGATCCATCAGCACTGAGAAGGTGGATGGTTGCCGGCCCTGCAGTGTCACAGCTTGTTGCACAGTATGAGGAGGCGTCAGTGTTGAGGGATATGTTAAAGCAGACGAAACATCATGAACAGACACCCACCTTCCAGAGAAGCTTCCTGGAGAAGGTCCAAAGGTTGACAAGCACACTGGAGGAAATGGGCAATCCATTTCAAGAAGAAACTGGAGATCTGCTCAGTCTGGACACCAAGGATATAGCATCCCCTTGTAGTGCTAATAGGATTGCTACTCACCTTTCAACTGGGGATGCATCCTTTGAGGCGCACTTAGAGACACTAAAGCATGAAGATACGAGCTCGTTCTATGCACCAATCAAGAAGACAAAAATGGGCTTCTTTCAGCAAGAAAAGCTCAGCACAGTTGCCAAGGATAAGGTGCTGAAGGAAGACTGCCAGCTTTTCTCAAAATTGTTCATTTCCTGCCAGAACAGAGAATGCGATCTACACGAGTTCTTCCGCCACGAGAATCAGTCATTTCAAGCATCCCTTAGCGACGGAGGGAGGCTGCATGTCTGCCAGAAGTCACAGCTAGCTGCCATACTGGAGGGCAAGGTTACACTGCCTGATGCAGAACCTATGACTGATGTAATTATCATCGATGGTTCAGCTCTTGTCAATGCGTTGCCACCAAGAGCATCCAAGACATTTGCAGAGTATGCTGAGATATGGAATTCATACCTAAAGTTGATGCATGCGCCAAAAGGTACCATAGAACTGACATTGTGTTCGACACGTACAAGGCCTCGAGCCTCAAATCCGAAACGCGATCTAAACGAGGTCTGGGAGACAGACGCCGGGTCACAGGAACAGGAAAGTTGCCAAGGAACTGGCACAACTTTCTACGTCATTCTGCTAACAAGACTGAGCTGTTTGACTACCTGGCTGAAAAAGTGGTAGAACACCACTATGACAAAAGAATCATCATCACTAGAGGTCCACATGCACTCAGCAACCACACCCAGGTTAACCTCAGTGAGATCTCACCCTGCAATCATGAAGAAGCCGATACTAGAATCTTCGTACATATCAAGGATGCTGTAAAGGGGGGCTTCAAAACAGTCATGATCAGAGCCAATGACACAGATGTTCTTGTGATTGCTGTTGCCACTTTCTCACAATTACAGAAACTAGGACTTCAGGAAATGTGGCTAGCTTTTGGACAAGGACAGAATCTGAAATGGATCTCAGTGCATGAGCTCACCACAACTCTTGCTCCAGAGAGGAGCAGTGGGATCCTGTTTTTCCATGCCTTCACAGGCTGTGATATTGTGTCTGCATTCCGTGGAAAGGGCAAAAGGTCAACCTGGCAGACATGGGATGTGTGTCCTGAAGCTTCAGATGTCTTCACCAAACTGAGCAGCTATCCTACACAGGTTGAAGAAGAGGATACAGGGAGGCTGGAGAAGTTTGTCGTCACGATGTATGACCGATCCAGTTCAACTGACGCTGTTGATGATGCACGGCTGGAACTCTTTGCCAGGAAGCAGAGATCCTACAAGGCTATTCCCCCAACTCGTGCAGCTCTTGTTCAGCACATTAGACGTGCTGCATACCAGGCAGCATGCATATGGAGCTGGGCTTTGGAGAGCCAGCTTGAAGAAGAGAGCCCTGCTGAATGGGGGTGGAAACAAGAAGGAGACTGCTGGAGTATCCTATGGTCTGTGCTCCCACCAATTGCTCAGAGTTGCCAGCAACTCACGAAATGCCAGTGCAAGACACAGTGTCGCGGACGTTGCAAGTGCTACAAGTTCAGTTTGAGCTGCACGGCGATGTGCAGCTGCACCTGCTGAAAAAGAACAATGCTGAATTAGAATGAACAATGCTCAGCTGGTCATGATAATGATCTTACATGTACATGTACCATACTTTACTTTGCTTAGCTTACTACTTGCTCATTTCCATTGTCGTATTCTACAATGTATAACACCTTGTTAAACATCAGTAAAAATCAGCAAATCAGTGTTTGGTAGCTTTCCATTGATTTTAGAGACTTCCTTTTGTCAGATTTGAATTCTTGATTGTCAAAAATGTCAGAAACGGTTTTGATATCCTCAAAATCGGATAAGAAGAACCATAGATAATACCAAAGAGCCCAAATATATGACGCAAATGGCCGCCATCTTGAAAAATGGCCGCCATTTTGGATTTTTACGTGGCTAACGTTCTTTTATGAAATAACAGCCCAAAAGTAATGTGCATGCCAATTTTGGTGCTTGTATGACAATGTGAAAGATTGTTTCACTTATCTGCCCCGCTACATGCTTTGAGTATGCCTAGGCCTGAGCAATCGCCCACCCTCATTCTCAGTAAAAAAACACAGAGCAAGTGAGGACGTGTTGAGTCTGTTTAGCCTGTGCACTTACATTATTTGTCCTCTGTGATAGTGATTTGGGCTGCCTGTCTTGAAACTGGCATTTTTCAAACCTCCTATCGCTAAACCGAAACTCTGTCTAAACCGAAAATAAACCCATGGTCCCGCCAATTTCGGTTTAACCGTTGTCTACTGTATTAACTTTTTTGGGGGACGAAGGGGGCTATCCCATTTATATTCACCTTCCCCGACGCCCTTTAAAAAAAAAAAATGTTATTGCCTTTTCCTCTGTCTTCTCATGTTATCTTTCTTCCTACTTTGATTTCTCATTTTCCTATTTTTTCATCTCCAGCATGTCATTTCTTCTTTTTTTTTTTCCTTGACTTTCTGTCACCTCCGTGTTCTGTCAAAAATTCTGCTTGCTGCTCCAATTCCCTATTTTGGGCCTGTATAAAGATCATTTTAATGTACATCCAGTCGGCTATTGTTTTACGTGTGTGAAATGCAAAGAAGCAGTTGTGTAGCATTTCTTTTTGTACCATTCATTACACTTACATGGTATTGGGAGTTTTATTTGTCTGGCAATCGGCATCCCATTTTTGTTTTCATTTTAGTTTGGGGGCATAGAAGAGGTAATAGATGTATGTGCTGGGCTTCATTGGCTTTTAATTTATTCATTATCATTTGCTAATAATTGTTATAACATAATCTACCAATATGTAGGGGTTGCTGATACATGTATGTATTGAGGACCTCCATGGTAACTAAGAGAGTGATGTTGCAGATATCTATAATATACGACTATGAGGTCAGAAGAGGTACAGAAATTCATATGTTCATGTGTTCAGAATGCCTGTGGGTAACTTCATTTCTAAAAGGTGGAGATGACTTACACTGGATGCGATCAGCATCTGTGATTGATTTTTATAAAGTAAACAAGATACTTTAATATCAAATCTGTGTGCTGCATTTTGTTTACAAGGTTTTCTAATTACATGTATCTGTAAATGAATCAAGATGGGGGAGGGAGGGATCATCCATTTCAGATTAGTATCAAGAATTTGTACAGCTTGTCAACTTAGTCAGATGGTTTTGAATTTCAGTGTTGCTTCCTATTGTTCTAAAATACCCAGAATAGATTTATTGCCAGTGTAACATAGGAATATACATGTACAGTGTATAATGATAAGCAATGTACACAGAATTTTTTGTTACATTCAGAAAAGCTTTGCTCAGTCAATAACCATCTGGACGCCACCGGGTGGTTGGTGCCTTGAGTTTTAGAATCGACCATTGTGGATGGAAGAGGCGTTTGTGGAGTCTAAAGCAGTTTGTGTTCTTTATATGATGACTTTGTGTTCTTTATATGATGACTTTGTGGTTAATTTATGGGGTAAAGATGGTAAGGGAAATGCAATTTAAAAATATTTACAAATATTTTGTTAGCTGTCATTTCACAAAGGCATACAGTGTACTTCAGGAATTTAGGCTTCAGAATGTACATGTATTTAGGCTGTTTTTTTTTTTTTATATGCACAAAATTGATAGACGAAGTAAATTACAATGTACTTGTAATATATACATGTATATTAATTATTATGTCATAATTACATAGTAATGGAGGATTACATTTAATGTATTATATATTGAGTGAATGGCATCTGGTTGCTATTTGCACTTATTGGGTAATTAAATCGGTATTTTGTTTTCTTGTGATCCAACTTTTAAATCATAATTACCAGCCTATAACTCCTGACTGCACAAACTCTTTTCCCAGTAGATATTAGCCAACCTGCAATGCCAAGGACTTCCATTAGGTTTCCTATGTGTGAGCCAACTAGTTATCTTTTTCTGAGATAATCAGTCAGTAGGCTTAGATCACATAATTCTTACTGTTAGAGGGACTTGATAAGGAGCAACAATGTTGTTACAAGTACAGTAAAGCCTCGCTATACCACCACCCATTATACCGCCACTCCCGCTTACCGCCAGCTTTTCACCATGGTACGGATCTGACACCTATACAAAGTCACTAAAAATCTCGTTATACCGCCATCCGCCAACAGTTTGACTGCTACATTCATAACTTGAGTATAGTAAATATTGCTCGTTATAGCGCCAACGTAAATTTAACCCCCAATCCCCACATCTACCTAAATCCAGTTAACAGTCGGAACATCACTTGGCGCCACAGTCTGGGCTTGCTACTCAAATACCAATCCTACTACAGTCTTTGCTTTTGAAGTCCTGATAGGCCTACTGATGGGGCATGCAGTGGGAAAGACGGGTCACAGTTCAATAGAGAGTTTGCGAACGAATTTAAGCGCATGCGAGGTGATGCTTCAACTGGTTCATACCGGTCGCGGGGTACGATGCAAACAACGCACGTTTGTTACTGAATTGTAATGTTATTTGTTGTGTTGCAATACATAATACTTTTACTCTTAAGGTGCGATTTCCTGAATAAATAAACTCCAACACACATAAACACAAAAAACAACAACAAAAAAATACAAATGAAAGCAATGTAAACTTCAAAATGACAACGGAGGTTTATGTCTAGTGGAGAGATAAGGGAGATAACTACAATATTTTAGACATGTTAGCCAGTCCAATGTTGGTAAATTCCTTAATTACTTATTTCCCTTGTTCTACATGGCATTTTCGTTGTACCGCCATTCTCATTATACCGCCATTCTCGTTATACCGCCAATTTTCTGTTTGCCCCTTACTTGGCGGTATAACGAGGTTTTACTGTACGTACATCCTCCAAGTTTTTTGCACTTAGGGTACTTATTTTAAAAGCCATTTGTGACTCCAGAGCTAGAGAACTCCTCCTGAAAGGCCCCAAAATACTCCTGACAACAGCCTTAAGTAATTATTCTTTCAGATTTTCTTTTTTGTTTTCCTCCTGTTTTTTTGGTTGAAAGGGTAGGGGGCAGGGTTAGGGATTTGATCAGATTTGGGGTTGAGAATAAGCACAGGTTAGCGCAAAATATTTGGGGACCATACATACTTGTAACAGTAGCCTTTGTGGGTGATATAAGTGTCTGTTTCTCTATTAGAAAAAGAGTTCTCAAAAAGTTACAGAGGAGACTTCTTGAAATTTCAGGAAATATTATTTTCAGAGAACTTCACAGCCAGGTGGCTGCGTGGCAAAGTGATCAGTGCTTCAGCTACAAAATGAACAGGCTGCGTGTTCAAATACATGTGTATACCTATATGTGTGTTACTGCTGATTTTCCTGTTTGATTCGTTTTGAATTTTCCTTTTTTTTTTTTTTTTGGTATGAATCTACATGTATCTTTATTCAGTTAACTCCGTCAGATATTGTTAGGCTGATTTTATTTATCTTTATCATCACAAAATAAGTAAATAGAACAGGACAAAGAAAGTAGAGCAATAACAAAAGCAGCAACAAACAAAAACAAAAAATGGTAATGACAAGAGTAACTGCTAATTGTTAAAAGAAATTTTGGCAGAATTTACAAATATATTCATATATATTAGGTAGTCCAAACTGCCCTGCTGAAGGGGCAAAATCCCGTTTTGGCATAATTTTAGGCCAGCATTACAAGGATACTACTGCTGTAAGTTTATGTATAACGGCGTGTATCCTACATCAAAATAAAGGTCGACTTCCTCTGTTAAAGTATATTATCTTTTGTATTGTTTAATGTGTGTAGCCATGTATTTTTATTGCTTGAACAAGACACAGTCTTGCCGTTTTCGCCCTGAGCCGCACATTCCAATTTGACCCCCCTCATAACAAAGGACCGTGTCACGTCGCGCCGATGTAGTGCACGTGTTTGAAAATAACTCACACAGAAAGCCAGATAAATGAGGTTTAATTCAATGTACTTTTCATCCTGTTTTAAGTTGAAATTCCTTTAAAAATCGTTTGTTGAAAAGTTTGTTGATCAAGAAACTGGCGGAATCTTTAAAAGATCAGGATCAAAATTATACGCAAATGAACCTCAGCCTTTATATTTTCTGGGTGTGCCAAAATTAGACTTAGGGCATGTTTCGGCGCAAAGCGCCGACTGTTTTTATAGACCCACCCAATACATAATTTGGTCACCTTTTTCTGACACTCAGTGCTAAGTCAATGGCGACGCGGTTGACCTAAATTTCAATTTAAAAAAAATAAAAACAATATTTTTGTCTCCCTTGTAAGACTTCACAAAAAATTGATGTCGGATGACATTTGATGATTAAAAAAAGTTAAATGAGATGCTTGTACTATATTTGTACTCCTCGAAAAAAATTGAGCGCAATGTACACCCCCTTAACTTGGAAACAGGTAATTTGTAATGCCGTGACTCAATAAACAGACATTTTACGGACAGTCAAAGTTGGACTATTGTGCAATCTGCAAAAGGTAGCAAATTCGAGGTGTTTTTTCACTTTTGAAAATGCCATAACTTTCAAACCCTTTAAGCCAGAATAACAAATTTGGTATCAAAATTCTTAGAAAAGCAAGCTCCATCAGATTAGACAATAACTGATGAGTTGTGATAAAAAGTAAAAATCAATTTGGACTACCTATATATATATACATGTAAATCCAAAAGCAAATAAGTAAGAGGCTTATATGGCAAGTGAGGTATTCAGCCTTGTGGTTTGTTTATTTTAAAGATGCATTTGCTTGTTTGTGCTGGGAAAAGAAAGGTTTACCTTTCAGTCACCTTTGTTTTCCTGGGCCTCCTGTATGCATTAACTGTTGTGATTTACAAGAATGACCTTAGACACTGATTCATGATGAGAAATATTCATGCTTTCTAGCATATTAACTAAGTGTGGATAGCAATGGTATGCTCTATGGTATATGCACCTATCTGTGCCTCTCTGCTTCCTGCCAGAAAATTGACACAGTACGAGACACCACATAGATGAGAATTAGCAAATCTCGAAAGGGTTGAAAATGGACTGAAGCCACCTGACAGGCCTGAACAGGGTCTGTAAGTTTGCATACAGTCCAATCCACTTATCTCGACATTCTGGGTAAGTCGACACAATTTTTAAATCCCAACCTGTTCCCTCTTTAATGCCATTAAATATTTCCCCATAACTCGACATGCTATTCCATTCTTTCCTCTTATATCGACACATTTCTCCCCGACCGCGGCAAAACAAATGCACTAGATCTAAACTATTGTGCTACCAAAACTGCCCACGCAACTTCCCGCATTATAAGACCTCTTTATTTCTTTTTGCGGTGCTGAGTAATTTTTTTCCCCCACAAAACATCGTACGCCGTTGATACTAGGCCTTGACCTAGATCTCTCGGTTAACTGCCGTACTGTGTGTATATCGGTATCATCGCTTCTTCTGAAGAAACAGTCAGCTCGAGGTTTAAAAAAAAAAAAAAGGAAAGCACTGCACATTTGATATCTACAGCATTTCTCCGATGTCGGCAAATCTTTGCCACACAACTGCTCCACACAACAATGATATTGGAGGAACAATATGCCGATAATTGAAAGGAAAAGGGACATAATTGCCTTATTTATTGGACACTTTTCCCATAATGGTAATGTGTGACCCCCCCCCCTTTTTTTTTTTCTCTTTTCCACCAGTAATCTGCTATTTCGACTTTCTCTTTACTCGACACAAGTCAGACGGTCCCACTGATGTCGAGATATTAGGATTGCACCAGTCCAATCCTCTTATCTGGACACGGCTTTTCTCGACATTCTAGGTAATTCGACACAATTTTTAAGTCCCAACCTGCTCCTTCTTTAATCCTACTAAATATTTCTCCGTAACTCGACATGTTATTCCATTCTTTCCTCTAGTCTTATATCGACACATTTCTCTCTGACCGTGGCAAAATAAGTGCACCAGATCTAATACTGTGCTACCAAATATGCCCACGCAACTCCCCGCATATAAGGTCTCTTTATTTCTTTTGCGGTGTTGGCGGGGAGGGGTGTGTGGTCACAGAGGATGACCCTCGGCTTCAGTAACGCGAATGTGGAGTGCCATGCATACGCGCATGGCAGTAAAAGTAGGCCTACAGAGTACATGTACATGTACTACAGACTGAGTAATCCCCCCCCCCCCCCACAAAACATTCGTGCGCATACTAGGCCTTGACCTAGATCTCTTGGTTAACTGCTGTACCGTGTGTGTATCGGTATCATCACTTCTTCTGAAGAAACAGTGAGGTCGAGGTTAAAAAGAAAAACGTAAAGCACTGCGCATATGATTGCTACAGCATTTCGCCGATATCGGCAAGTCTTTTCCACGCAACTGCTCCCGCACAGCAGTGATATTGGAGGAACAGGTGACAATATGCCAATAATTAAAAGAAAAGGGGACATATTACGTTATTTATTGAACACTTCCCATCATATGGTGATGTTTGACACCCCCGCCCCCCCCCCTTTTCTTTTTTAACTCTTTCACCACTAATCTGCTATTTCGACTTTCTCTTTACTCGACACAAGTTAGACGGTCCCACTGATGTCGAGATATTAGGATTGCACTGTACTTTTATCAGCCAATGAAAATGAGCGACACATGTTTATCAGCCAATGAAAATCGCGCATTTAATCACGCATGGCCACGATGTGGTCTTGTCGCCAGCTGTAGTGAATGAAAGTTAGAAATGTTGAGCTACTTGTCAGTGCTTGAACGAATTTTCTCCTCAAAGTCCACAAATTAGCGGCGAAGTCCAAGCACTTCTAAAACTACCGGTACCACAATGGTCCGATTGACTTTGTTAAAATGCCAAACAAAAGTATAACCATTTTTGTTATTGGTAGCCAATTTTCAATCATTTAGGTTTATTGACACCGTACCAAATTTTTTAAAACAGTGCTCCTCTTTCATTCGTGCTCCATTTTTGCCCCATGCTAAGCAGTGATCACGAGGGAGAAATTATCTAGCCATGCGAGCCCCAATTGGCATTGCTATTTTATGTAAAAATTGTGGCATGTGTATGAAGTCTTTCACATTGATAGGAATTTCAGCTTTCCTTTTGAGTTTTCCTTTGGTCTGTGTCAGGTAATTCTTATCAGTCCTAGGCAAACCATAGTAAGACCATTCCTTTAAAAATGCCGTCTATACATCACTGAATTATTTGTTGCATTCCCTTTGACTTAAGAAAGTTATATAGTGGAGACTGCTGGACAAATTTTAATGTTAACCTCCAACCATTAATTGTTGACATTACATTATTAATATTAGGAAATGCATTGACAATAATGCCTGCCCTCATACTGAATTCTGTGTGAAGTAACTGGATTTAGGTACCAGACTTGGTCAACAAATCAAGAGTTTCCATGTAAAAGCTAAATATTTGTGACTTAGTGTTTTTCAGGATGCCAACCCATGACATATGACTAGAATTATTTTGTTTTTAATTTAAGGAGGGTTGAAAGAGGAAAACTATCCCATACCGCAAAGACCTAGCATTCCTGTGTTTGTCAGTGATGGAGGGAGGGTCCCCTCACTGTTATTTTCCATCATTTCAATGAGGTTTTTTAAGAACTCTTGAATTCTAGGAGGCTGCAAAAATCCTGCGTGTTGAATTTGTTTATCATTGGTTTACACCATCTTTGCATGGTTTGTGAAAGATGGGGCCTGTTGTGTACCTATTATTTGGTTGTTTCTTTTACTCAGAATATTGCTTATTGGTCACATATAAGATGTTTTTTCTGACATTGTGCCATAACAGGTCAGTTTCTATTGTATTGCTTGAGGCTCTGTATGGTCAAAATTTTGCTTTTGAATAGTTCACATTCCATGAATTCTTAATTAAATAGATGTGAAACAGAGATGCAATTTTATTTTTATCTTTTTAACAGTCAGTTATCAGAGTGATAGATGCAACGTTTTATGATGTAGGTAAGAAAGATTACAGGAAGTATGGGAATGCCTCCATATCTACAGCCCTAGTGGTGTGACAAGACAGAAAAACACCTCAGTCCAATCCACGTACATGTATGGGCTGACTACTGTGTTTGGTGTGATGCATAACAATTATTGATGCAGCATGCCAAGTGA